>BNST01002860.1:0-287139 GCA_019650275.1 Xylocarpus granatum
GTGAATCTGAAAGAGATGGTGGTATACCCGGGTCATTTCCCATCCTCAATTCTGATTCAGTCCTCTTGACCCCGCCAAAGAAAGGTTTTAACAGTATCAACCCCCTTATCTTTAATGGCAGCAAATTGTCAACTTCCGACGCAGCGCGCATACCTGAGTGGTAAGCTATGTTGCCACCTGCACTATCAGAAAACTGCTGGAGAAGTCAACATAATTTTGCAGCCAGTCTTCTTGATCCAGTGTAAGACCTCAATGTCATCATCGTAAGCAGCTGACAGACGATTGTCAGGTGCTAGCCTGTATTCAACAGATTCAATGACACAAGGGAGTTGGGCTGCAATATCTGGAAAAAAAAATCATGATAAATGATTGATGCAGGGCTTAAAGAGGTGAACCCCCGCCGCGAAAGTGCTTGGTGTAAGATGAAGAATCAAGTGCTTAACGGGCCAGGTATATACGGACCCAAATGTTTTTTGATTGGTTGATGAGAACATCTTTCGAGAGAGCTATCGTCTGGTGATCTAGATTAGTTGTGGATACGGTGCTCAACAAATCACTGTAGTTACCGGTGACCGTGCAGTCGGCGTTGTGAGGGGATGGAGCAATTTGGTCAGACATTTTAGGTTTTGTAATGAACCTAAAATTGAATGGCCGATAATCAATCCCGGAGGATGTAGTCTTAGCCCCTTGTACATCTCGGCACATGGGATTGGATAGATGCTATGAACTTTAGCATATAATCCATGATATTTAGATGCTAGTATTAGATTTCGTATTTGGGTCAAATACGAATCAAATTATATCACTATTGAATAAGAAATAATTTTATTTTTTATTTTTACTTCACGGTCTCACCTACTTCTCGTGTTAAGTTCTTTTCATTGTTTTAAAACTAGTCTGAACTAATTTATAATCAACTTTAATTATTTCTTATAGAGTTTTAAAGAGAGAATTTTTGTATGTGAAATGAAGGTCGAATTGTGTATTATAAATTAATGATATTGTTCTTGAAAGAGATAGTGAATTTGATTAAGGGATGTGATTTCCCGTCGCAACAATATTATTCTTGAAAAAAAAACATCTATTTGGTAGTAAGCTTTTTACCATGCAGCCATGGTGGAGGAGGAAATGAAATCTTTGATGTAGCCGCAGACGGCTATACGCCTGACAGGATCACAGAAGTCCTCGGGACGATGGCCACTAACATCAAAATGACCCTCCACTTTCACACCCTTTTGTTCCATAATCTTCAATATCTCAATCTGACGATCAAACAGTGGATCCCCAAAACCCCCAGTTACCATTACCTTCAATCCCAACGACTTGAATTTTTCTAAGCGCTTTAACCCATCTCGCGTCATTGGATTGCAGTACTCGTGATCACGATCAACCCCGATTGGTAATGACAGTGCCCACATCAAATCTGTAAAATCTGATGGAAAGTCCGGATCATTTGTCAATCTCAGCTCTGACTCAGTTCTCTTTTCCCCGCCAAAGAAAGGTTTGTACAGTATTAGCCCCTTGATCTTCAATGGCAACAAGTTATCAACTTGTTCAACTGCAAGTAATCCTGCACGGTAAGCTATGTTGCCACCTGCACTATCTCCCATTAAATAACAGCTGGACAAATCAACATACTTCTCTAACCAGTCTTCTTGTGTTCTCTTGATGTAGTGCAAGGCGTCCATGGCATCATCGTAAGCAGCTGGAAGACGATGCTCGGGGGCAAGCCTGTACTCAACTGATGCAACGGCAGCAGAGATTTTGGTAGCGATATCTGCACAAAAATCGTGATAAATGGTAGTGGCTGCGCTACAAAGAACGAACCCTCCACCGTGGAAGTAAACTATGAGAGGAAGCTTGGTGGAAGAGGAGGATTCAAGTACTTGAGTGGGAAGGAATATACGGACTGAAGTTTTGTTTGATTGGTTGAAGAGGAGATCCTTGCTGACAAATTTGGTGCGGGGATCTGGATCAGGCGTGGCTTCGGCGCTTGGAAACATGTTATAGTTGCGACTGATGCTGCCATCGGGGTTGAATACGAAGGGAGGGTATGGAAAGGAATCAAGAATTTTATGAGTCGGAGGGATTGAGCTCGGCGGCATATTGTCAATTAAACTGCGTAATCAACGTTAAGAGATTGGAATTTGTGAACAATCCGACGACATTGTCACGCTTAGTGTTTCCTATAAATACTAGTTAGCTTATTTTAGACTACTTTATTTTATTCATTTAATCATTCCTTTGAGGATGAGGGCAATTGGTCAAAGACTTAAAAAAGTCAACAAAATAGCACTGTATATATTAGCCGAAGGCATATAGTTCCTCGCGATTTGTCCTTAATCTAGCATATAGGAATAATACCGGAATATTCGTATATTAACATTAAAGAGTCAAAATTTTACGTCTATATGTACGCAATAGAATAGCCCACCCCGGACTTTCCAGTAGCAGAGAACTGCTGTGTTGTGTTGAAAAATCCGTGTGATTTGCAAGAAGAATGCAAAGCGAAATCACATGCATGCTAACAATCGGTATAATTAGAAGATCATCGTAACAAAGCCAACACGATTTGGTTTTAATCATAGCCGTAATCATAAAATCTAAAGCAAACCGTAGATTATTGACATCACGAAACGAAGCTTTTTATGGCAGATTGAACAGCGATATACTCGGCAGGATCCACGGCGCCACCGTGGCCTGATCCGCCGAAATGACTCGCTACTTTCACACCCTTTTGCCCAATCATCTTCAGCAGCTCAATCTGTCGGTCCATCAATGGGTCCCCCTTACCTCCGATCACCAGTATCTTCCATTCGAGTAACTTGACTTTATCTAGGAGCTTTGACCCTCCTCCCACCGTTGGATTGCAATACTCATGATCACGATCAACCCCGATTGGTAATGATAACTTCCACATCAAATCACTAACGCATAAGGGGAGAAAGAGGTCATTTTGTAACCTTAACTCTGACTCGGTTCTCTTCTCCCCACCGAAAAATGGATAATTCAATGTCAGCCCTCTGATCTTCAACGGCAACAGATTTTCAACCTGTGCAGCTGCCCGCAATCCTGCATGGTAAGCTATGTTCCCACCCGAGCTATCGCCCAGTAAAAAACAGCAAGAAAAGTCGACATATTTCTGTAACCATTCTTCTTGTGTTGTCTTGATCCAGTGCAAGACTTCCATAGCATCATCGTAAGCAGCTGGGAGACGATGCTCGGGGGCAAGCCTGTACTCAACTGATAAGATCACAGCAGGAATCTCGGCTGCAATACTTGAGCAAAGATCGTGAAACATTTTTGTGGCTGCGCTGAAGATAATGAATCCCCCACCGTGGAAATGAACTATGAGAGGAAGCTTGGTGGAAACGGAAGAATCAAGTGCTTGACGGGGAAGGAATATACGGACCCACGTATTGTTTAATTGGTTGAGGGGAACATCTTTGGAGAGAACTAGAGCGCGGTGATCATCTGGATCTGGTGTGGCTACAGTGCTTGAAAAATTTCGATTCTCTCGAGTGATCGTGCCGTCGGCATTGGGAACAATCTGTAGGAGTTTGTAGGGATCGATTGTTGAATGCGATGGGGCAGCTTCGTCTGACATATTTGATTCCGCCGAACAATATTTGCTGAAACTGTTTACAGCTTTTGTCTTCTTTCCTTGAAGCTCTTGTCCTGGTATTCCGGTAAGAGAGAGGAGTGTACGTCATGCAGTGATTTTAACGGGTCAATGCCAGCGGATACAACAACGTTTATAACTATTCAAAGTTCCTCTTATTTTACACCATCTTCAAATATTATAATTCATTTTCCTTATTAGCCAGTGTACAACCAGCGTGAGGATGACGACTGAAAAAAGCTTCCGGGGCTTTGAGATAAGTTTTCAAACTCCTAGGATGTGAAAGAAATTTTGCAGTATGATGATTTACAAATTATTGGGACCTTTAGATATTTGTTTAGACTTCAGGGATGTGAATTATTGGGACCTTGAGTTCTGATTTTAATTAAAGTCGGCCCATGATCTAGCAATAACACTACCTACTGTTCTTTCATTAGATATAATTTTCAACAAAATGGGAGGGGCCTGTGATAGCAAGTGGAGCGGACTTGTGGTTACCCACTGTTTAATTCGGATTAAAGCCTAACACCGTCCCATCAAATAGGTAAGTTGTCGGTGGCACAAACCAGGCATTGAATTAAATTCAAGTAACAAACACTCTTTGTCCGAATATTTAATAATTCAGCACAGACCATCTGAATGCATATATATATTACGGTTGCTATTATAATGTCAGCCTTTTCCTTCATTATTTTTGCCAACTCAATCTCACGATCAATCAGCGGATCCCCATCACACCCTGTCACCATTACTTTCCATCCTAGCAATTTGATTTGCTCTAAGACCTTTGATCCACCTCCCTCCGTCGGATTGGTAATGATGACTTCCACATCAAATCATTAACACATGCTGGAAGAATGCATATTATGCACTAACCTTGACTCTGACTCAGTCCTCTTCAGCCCGCCAAAGAAAGGGGAACGAAATATCATCCTTCCGATCTTCAAAGGCGGCAGATTATCAACGTTTGCAGCTGCACGCAGTCCGGTACTGTAATCTATATTGCCTCCTGCAGTAGAGCCCATAAAGAAACAGGAAGAGAAGTGGGCATATTTTGTTAACCACTCGTCCTTTGTGGTTTTGATCCAGTGCAGGGCTACCATGGCATCGTCATAAGCCGCTGGCAGTTGGTTCTCCGGGGCAAGCGGATAGACAACTGATACGATGACAGCAGGGAAATCATTTGCAATGTCCGAACAAAAATCATGACCCATAGTAGTGGCTGAAATGAAGAGAATGAACCCTCCACCATGAAAGCAAACTATGAGAGGGAACTTATTGGAGCTGGAAGAGGAAGACTCAAGTGATTGACGGGGAAGGGGGTATACGAACCAAAAGGTTATTTGATTGGTTGATTGTGACATCTTTTGTGAGAACTACAATACCGTTGACTGGATCAGAAGTGGCGACGGTGCTTGGGAAACGGCTGTAGTTGCGAGTGATCGTGCCATCGTGGGGGTGATCATAAGGCATTCGTAGGGATCAATTTAAAAGTTGATACACTCAAATATTCTTCTGTTATATTTTCATTTGTATCGAGAAGAGTCAAAGGTTGGAGGAGAAGATGGTAAAGTCAGAAAACTTGGGTCTTTAAATTGTTTCAAAAATTGTACAAGCATTGCGTCGACGTTAACATCTCCTCCGCCTTCTTCTTCATAGTGAGACAATCAACTTCAGAATAAACAGAGACAGCGATATTTTTTTAATGGATTGATCAACGTTTTATTATCAGGTAAATTATCAAAGGAAACATCGCGATAACAAAGACTGCAGCGTGCAGCAACACCGCATCATGCGGAAGATAAAACGAAATTTTTAATGTAAACTTGCAGGATTTCAAGCCAGGCAGGATTACTAGCCTCTATGGCATGGTGGCCTCCTTCGACGAAATGGCCCTCCACTTGCACACCCTTTTCCTCCATCATCTTCGCTAGCTCAATCTGACGGTCAATCAGTGGGTCCCCATCACACCCACTCACCATCACCTTCCATCCTAATCCTTTGATTTGTTCTATTAGCTTTGGCCCATCACCCACCATTGGATTGGAATACACATGATCTCGGTCAGCGCCGATTGGTAACGATAACTCCCACATCAAATCATTAACACTTGCTGGCAAAACAGGATCATTTGCTAACCTCAATTCTGATCCGCTTCTCTTGACCCCACCAAAGAAAGGTTGGTGCAATATCAGCCCTCTGATCTTCAATGGCAACAAATCGTCAACTTCTGCAGTTACACGTAATCCTGCACGGTAAGCAATGTTGCCACCAGCACTAGAGCCCAACAAAAAACAAGACGAGAAGTCAACGTATTTTTGTAACCATTCTTCTTGGGCTGTCTTGATCCAGTGCAAGACCTCCATGGCATCATCATAAGCCGCTGGGAGACGATGATCGGGGGCAAGCCGGTACTCAACTGATACAATGACAGCGGGAAGGTCAACTGCAATAGTTGAGCAAAAATCATGGGAAATACTCGTGGCTGCGCTATAGAAGACGAACCCTCCGCCATGGAAATGAACTATGAGAGGAAGCTTGGTGTTAGAGGAAGAATCGAGTAGTTGACGAGGCATGAATATGCGGAACCATATATTTTTTGATGGGTTGACTGGAACATCTTTGGATAGAACAAAATGGTGATCTGGATCAGGCGGGGAAGTACTAGAAAACAGGTGGGGGTCCCGAGTGATGGTGCCGTCGGGGTTGCGGACGATCTGAAGGTATTCGTAGGGATCAACGATTGAGTGAGATAGGTCAGCAGTTTCCTGTGACATGATGTGATCGATTTGGGAATTCGATGGATAATGATCAATTCCTCAAGTGCCCTTCTTTTCTTTCCGGATTCCTAGTCTTGTGTTGGCCTATATTTATTCCCATAATTTCAGATTCAGTCAGGATTTGAAAACTTGCACCATCATTTTATACAGAAAGATGAAATTTACCGGCACTGCATCTGCGAATGAGACAAAAGGGAAAGTACATATTATTTTTAATAAATTCCAACAAAAATACACATACTGCCGGATGAAAACATATGCCTACAAAAAATCATTAATTGACAATTTAATACCACAATGGCAGTTTCTATAAAAAAATCCAAGCAAACATCAAAGCCTTCGCTGAACCTGATTGGGTCTCTGACTCCAGGCAGCCCATATTGTGGACAAAATGGAGTCTATTAAGATAAGATTCAAGGCCTTGGCCTGGGAACCGGCTAAAATCTCCAAGCCATGACCTCCACTTTAATGCCTTGGTGCTTCATCATCTTCTCCTGCTCAGCTCATTCTGACAATCAATTCAAGGATCTCCGTAAAATACTGTCACCAATACCTTACATCTTAGCACTTGATTTTCTCCCTAAGCTTTGGTCCATTGCCCACTCTTGGGTTGCAATACTCCTGATCACAGCCAACCCCAACATCAGATCATCAACACATGCTGCAAAAATCTTGTGATTGATCAATCTCAGCGGGAAGGTGGAGATGATAAACTCCTATATATTTATTATCACACTGCGGGCTGGGGGACATTCTTTATTTAGTCATTAAATCGGGCACCGGAGTTGGTGAGACGGGGGAATTATACTTTAGTCCCTGATGTATTGGAAAGTATTACTCTAAAAAGCATTCAAATGGGTCAAAACCTTGCACTTTTGTTTAACTATATTTGTGTATATCGATCTTGGGATCAACACTTGTTAAAAATTCAAAAATTATTATATCTAATGTAATATTGCACCTTTGTTTAACTCCATTTGTATTGTGATAGTAGCTTTGTGCTCTTTTATCTGAGCATCCACAAGGTCTGGCTGCTGAGGAAATAGAAAGGGGCGATTCAGTACAACCCACAGAAAATTGAGCCCTTCTATTGCTTGTCCAAGTAGCAAGCCAACCTTCGCAATGAGCTCATTGGACCTTGTGTTTCTAAATTTCGAAAAGCGTAATAGGGGCAGCCTGCTAGGTAAAAATCTAGGCCCGAAGTATTGAATCATCAGAACTGGGTGCTGTCATAGTTGGCAACTACTTGTTAGGCTCGCGAGCACCAACTGCTCAAGCTCGTTTCTGCTGAATGAATTGCCTGGTTTGGTTTGGTTTTACTGTAGTTAGAGTTGACAAGAGGATAGAATCAGATTCAAAAATAATATTTTTATGCTATTGGCGAGTTGGGTAAAGTTTGATTTGCTGGAAAATAAACAAATCTGACAGGGTCTATAAACCAAACCTTAATGAACCATATCAGACTAATATGGGAATTTTTATTATTTAACATTAATAAATATGAATAAGGCTGGCTAGCAAATTCGATCCGATCCGAGTATGGAATGAACCTAAATCGAACCATGCTTTGCTTTTTGGGGCCGGGGCCGAGCCAGCCCGGATTGCAAGCATATTCTCGTAAAGTTGAAACCGTAAGTGCTTTTTCTTTTATCATTCGTTGCAAAAGACTCTGCAGCTGCTTTAAAAATGCAGAAGTTAAATTACCCTTCTTGCTAAACATCAGCGCAGCGTTCACAGTAATTTACTTCTCCGGTCAGAACAATGTACACATCACTCAAAACAGCCGCCCAGCAGGGAAAAGATGTGAACGTAAGGTTGAGATAAGAAGTAATAGCTTCTGGCAATGGTTGCTGGCGCCTTCAGGAATTAATGCAAGGGTATTCTATTCAAACAAGCTGCAGGGAAAAGTGAATGCATGCAGTGTCTGTTCTTACTTTTGTTCTTATTTTGGAGCAAGTTCTGCGATTGTAAGCACGTACTGAGGCAAGACCAATTTGGGGACGAACATAGAATTATTGGCTGATCCAAGTTGCAGAAATATTCGCCATCCATCTTTCTGTACAAAATTTTTTTATGTACAAACACGAAAGGGCTGAAGATAGTTGGGGCCACTGTCTGATGCCATGATGGAGACACCGTGGCCCCAACCTGCTTGACCAAAAGGATTTTCCACTTACAAGACATGGATTCAAATTTACTAAATAAGCTAATTCTTTAAGAAAATAATGAATATTTTAATTTACAAATCGAACAACGCCAACACGATAAAACTATTTTATTTTAAACTTTTTCTTGTTCAAAATTTAGTAATACAAAATATGAAATAAAATGATAATATTATTTAATAGAATATAAATGAATTTTGAGATTAAAAAAATACAAATAAACAGCATCAAGTAGAGCTGAACTGAAAAATGCAAGTAAACAACATCAGTTAATAGTCTAGCCTTTAGATTGAATGCCATGCCTGCCTCAAGATTTACCAATCCAAAAACTGCAAAAATAAACAATCAGTTTCGAATTCAAATAGAATCAATTGCCTTGCATTCTTATTTGATCGGATTGGATAGATTGAGACTAAATTGTTGCAGTCCAAGAAGCCGCGCTCTTTAACAGCTGCTGCCATTTGCTGGCCTCCAGAATCTGATCAGAACGTATATGGTTTTTGAAGACACAACGAGTACAGCAGCAAATCCTCACTAAAAATTTCAAGGAATTGAAACTGCGCGTTACCACCGTCACCAGATCATCAAAACCAGCCCCCCCTAAAACCCTAAACCTCCGAATCCGATTCACATTAATAACCAGAAAACATGTGATGAAGCAGGTGCGACGCTAATCTATAATTACTTCAATGCAGCTTAGGATGATATAGATGTATTTAATTAACACAAACAATTAACGTTGTATCTCTTAAATCTAGATATCAATCTATGTCAAATCAGTCACTTCAATAGGGAGCAGTAGAGGTGGCTGACAGAGATGACTGCAACTGAAGCAGGTGGTGATAGCAGTCGGCGGCAGTTGGTCTCTGCTCTGGGTTCTGGTCCAGACACCTGTTTTGCAACTCTCTAAGCAGTTTGGGCACATTGGTCAGGCCACAGGTCTTCACCAACTGGCCGACGCCCCAAACGTCAACCTTCACCCCATGCAATCCTCTTCCCATTTCCGGAGCGTGCTTACCACGCGCCTCCAGTCCCACTACCCCGTGTGGGTAAATCTGTGGTGCACCCACCGCGTCATCGAACCCACAGACGAACCACTCGTTCTCTCTGTCGCTTCTCCTCGTCACTTTGTCCCAACTCAGGTCTCTGTGCATGAAAGATAGGTCATGCAATGCTAACAGAGCTTTGGTTACGTACTTTAGTGCTTCTACCAGTTGTTCACAATTTGCGGGCTTAAATTTGCACCCTCTTGGCTTGAAGACCAATGCCAAATCTTTCTCTGACGATTGGTATATTGACTCGGCATGTGGAATTCTGTGGTCTAGGAAATCGTATATTTCTTTCACTGCTGCCCATTTTCTCTTGCTCGAGAAGAATCTAGTGACGGTGTTTGGCGTCATTTCGATGATATTTCCATTACCCAAATCGATTCTTTCAAAATCACTGAAAGGATATTGCTTGTAACTGCCGCCACTGTTAATGTTGTTGAAGCAGCGGTCAGCTAGCAGTGGCAAAAGTCCTGCTATTCTATAACATGGGATTAGGGCTTTTAGTCTCTCAACTGGTGAAGACAAGTCAAGTGAATATAAATCTGTTCTAACAACGCGGTCTTGTGATCGGCTCAAAGCACAGAAGGTTACAATGTAGCCAACTGCATAGTAGCCAAAAGAGTATGGAAGATCCATACAAGTCCAGAGTAACTTCTCCACTATTGAAGATGAGGGATCAAGTTGACCTTCTTTCAATTGGTCAGTCTCTTCTCCTCTCCACAAACAAAGATTTCTAACAAAACCAGCCACATTTGGCCATTGATCCTGCAACAGCTCAGGCGATAGTGATGAAGGCTTTCGTACAGTGATCATTTCAAGAGGACAGAATTTGGACACAACCCTATTAATGCAATCATCCCAAAGGCCAATGAAAGAATCTCTACTTGTGGCAGTGGAAAAACTAAGACTCGGGTTATTCCGAATAATCGGGCTTAAAATATCATATGTAATAGCTCTACAATCTAACAATTCAGTTGAAGTAGTGAAAAAAAGCTCTTTGCCTTGTGGCAAGTCTCTGTAAACATCTTTTCTAAGCGGAAAACGTAATTCCTCCGGTGGGGGCTCTTGCAAATGCCATGAAAGTTCAAACAAGCTTGGCAAGGTTGTCGGTGGGACACGCAGACATCCCACGTAGTAATCGGTTGGGTCTTGAAACTCCCATGGAGGAATTGCTGCACCAACACAAATCTTAACAACATGCATCTCTCTTGAACTGGCCCCACAATGTGTTATACAGATGGACGAAATAGACATTTTCAAGCATTCAAGTAAAATAGATAGGAGGATCAAAAAATTGTTGAACTATTGTAAAACATTTTAAAGACTTACATCTTATAGAGGGTTCTGCAAATGGAAACTGAACTCTTTCAATAAATCCTGTCAAAAGAGATAGGGAGATAGAAAGGAGAGAGTAAGATGTGAATCCCTAGATTGTTTAAAATAGGAATATTAACGAACATATATGTATTTGTACCAGAAGAACCAGAAGATGAGGAAGACTTTCTTCTGCCAAACACTTTGACTTGCTGTCCAGGAGCGAATCTATCTACAGAAAAACCTCTAAGAGTGCCATCTTCAAAGGCTTCCATGTTGCAAGCAACCATTGCGTCATCAAAGAAAGTAAGCTCGTCTGCATTCAGAAAGCTGGATCCTTGAAGCCTTATTCTACCTCTGTGGTGCTCTCCTCCTTCTGCCCACAAACTCACTGATTCTTCCCATGTCATTCTTATTTTGCCAATTCTTCGGAGCGAAGATGAAGAAGATAAAGGAACACCGACATCTGTTGAAGACTCAAACCCTAACACACTCCCTCTACCACCATGAAAGAAAGCTTCACCACCACTTGTCATTACCAGTTGCTTTGGCCTCGCTACAACAAGTACAAGTTATTTAGAGAGAATAAGAACTGGAAAATGGAACTTCAATAGTTGAACTTTCATTGTTTAGATTTTACCTGATAGAGGGAGATCATCTTCTTTGAAAGGAGGGGGAGGAGGAAGAGCTCTGGTACTAGTATGAACTGTTCTACTACCATCACCAGAAACTATGACGGAAGCTCCTCTGCTCTGAGATGTTCTCATACGAGACCCCATAAACTGAGACAACTCTTCAAAGACCTCTTCATCAAAAGATGCTGGCAATCTGTGTAACTTCCTTTCATATGGAGAAAGTCTGAAATAACTCTTCCCAATTTGTTCTCTCTCGCCTCCTCTCTCCCATTCATACACCTTCCTAAATTCACCCAACATGTTATCCCACTTAGTCCCAGCGGTTTTAGCATCTCTATTGACTCCATGTCTTTGCAAGAAGTCTGCAACTTCTCTATCTTTATCAGCCCTAGTTTTTGCTCTTGTTGATTGAGCAGCGATCTCGCTGTCAGTGGTCTGACCAGCTTCTAAAGGATCAGCTTTTGAAGATGATCCGTTGGATCCACCTTGGTACTGAATCCTCCAACCCCTAGCAAGCCACAACATCTCGTTTGGTTTCCAAACTGGACTCACATATTTTCCTTTTCTGAACTGGGGGTGAAATTGCTCCCCTTCTGGCTTGTTTGTCTCGTGTCCAGAGGCTGCAGAGAGGGAAGGAATAGGAGAGTGTGGAGGAGATGAGGCTGTGTCGGAGGAGGAAGCTGCTGCTGGGTGCGCTTGGCTTTGTGGCTTGGTGGGGTTTGTGGTTGGTGATGGGCTTGATTCGCTGGTTAATATAGCTATTTGGGTTTGTTTTTGTTGAGATGGGGAAGGTAAAAGCTTCCATTGGCTACTACTGAATCGTTGTCGCTTGGGATTTACAGGTTCAAATTGTTGCTCATATGGAGAGGAAGTTGCACCAATCGGGACATATACAGGTGCGGAGATGAAAGGAGTTCCGGTCACCATAACCGCCGGTGATTGTTGGTGATGGTGTTGGACTTTCTCAGTTGATTCCTCGAGTGGATTTTTAGGAGAAGACGACAGTTGCTGCTGCTGCTGTTGCTGTGGTGGTGGCGCTTGTTGTTGTTGACATTGCTGTTGTGGCTGCGTCTTAGTTGTATCTCCTTTGTTGTCGCCCATCTCAAAAGGGTCTTGTGTGAAAACCTTAGACAAGAGCCAGAGCTAGAACCATAAGTCTTGAACCAGCTTGGTTTGTTTATAGTTTGTCTTTATATTTTTGCAAAACAAACGAAGGATTTTGAGTTTTGGACTTCGGATTTGCACCGTATCTTGAAAAGGGAAAGTTGGAAAATATTTACAAATCACAACGAGCTAAAGCAACATCAAAGCTATGAAAGAAGTATAACGGAAAAAGTCGAGATTGTGGAACTGCCATGAACAAGACATTTCAGTTAATTATCAGTTAATACAACCAACAAATTGCTGTTTAGATGTGTGAGTGGACAAGCGATCAGAAGAGAGATGTAGTGAAGTATTATACGTGAAAATATAGACACACACACATACCCACATATGATTAGGGAGGTGTCATGATTGTACAAAGTCTGAAAAACGCGGCTCCAAAAGCAAAACTAACATTGTTTTCTCGAGAGCATTTAATGTAATTGTTATTGCTGCTGCTGTTGTTCTCGTGTTTGGGTTGGAAAGAGATAAAAAGTGAGCGAGGCTTGAGGCTTCCACGACTGCCCGCGACGAGCGAGGGAGTGAGTGGAGACTGCGAGTAAGTGAAAGCGGATTTTGGGTTCAAAGGTTTGATGCGGACACATCGAAACAATGGCTCTGCTCCAATGAAGACTCATCACTCTTTCTCTTTGGCGCTTTCTTGACTTATTGCTTGTTTCTTCCCTTAACGCAACGCACACACTCTCTCCTTTTCTTTCAACAGATTATGGGAAATTATACTCCCTTTAATATGCACAACTAGAAGCAAGCTTACCATATGATTTATTTAATTGGGATTTTGATCAACAATACTTGCACAAAATTAAATACTGTCAACACACATTACTCACAACTTTGTCAGACTCAATGATCTTATGAAGCTAGCTAAAATGGTTCCATGGCTGAAGCAAATAATGGCTATTTGATTACGTCGCATTTTAAATCTAGCAGAATGATAATTACAAATGGATGAATTAATATTGAAGCTAGCCATAGCTATATAATAATAATAATAATGAATGGGGTTGTCGAATAGTGGAGTGGAGATGCCAACGTGGTCCAAATAGAGGGAGGATGCCTTAAAATCAGGCAACATAAAAGAAATAAGAGGATATTCATTAACTCATTTTGTTGGTGATTTTCCATACCCTCATCTTTCTTTCTCCATCTAATAACGAAAGGAAAAAAGGAAGGCAGGCAAGCAGGCTGGTAGTCAGGCAGACAGGCAAGCCATGTAGGCCAGCGCAGAGATTGCAGTGAGCAGTAACACTGACTATCAACCAACCCATAGCCCAAAAGGCAATAACTCCGCCCGCCCGCCATACTTTTAGCCCACAGCTCTCTGCTACCTCAGCCTCTATTCACCTTCGCGCCGTACTCCTTCTCCCCAAAATTCGATGCAGCGTCTTTCACATGTATACCTTTCTTTCCTGTTACATTCCTTGTATTATTATTATTATCAGGTTTTTAAATCTCTCTGATAAATGCGCATTGCTATCTCACTCCCACGTTTATGAAGGAGAAAGAGTTAAGTGAGAATTATTCCATTGTTGGGTGTAAATGTCGTGGATAAATACTAAAATATATAATAAACAAAATTTTTAAAAATTTAATTTAAATAAATATTAATACGTAATTTAATTAATAATAAATAATTTAAATAATAATTTCTATTTTACTCTTAAAAAATTTTCAATTTTTAAAAATTACTAAAATTATATAAAATAAATAATAATATAATTTGAAGCTTTAATATGTGTATTTTTGAGACGATAAGTCAAATCATTAAACGCGAAATAAAATAAATTAAAATTTAATCATTTTTTATATTTTTTATATATTTTTAAGATAATATTAATATTAATTTTAATTAAAACTTGACATAATATAACACGGGATATATAATACGTAACATAATCTTAGATCAAGATATTACAATATAAGAATATACAATGATTATAAAAGGATGCGTATTCTTTTCTAGTTTGATTTATCATTCTCTTGACTAGATTTTGATATATGAACTGACTAAAATTTAACAAACAATATTATAAATTTTAATTTATTTATTTATTATTTTTTATTGTTATTAACTATATCATAAAATGAGAGCCTTTCATAATTAGTTATATCATATATGTCATTAATTGTTTGAAAATTAAGAGTAAAAAAGATATCGTAATCATAATTCTAAAAAAATACGACAAAATTGAATTTAAATGAAAGTTCGGAAATTAAAAATGACAATTACTATAGAAATGGAGTTGAGTCACAAATGAAAGATTGAGGGGGACAAAAATTGTCAAATTAAAAATTAGAAAGGCCAAAGTCTAAAAATGTTTATAGATACGAGGATTAAATCATTAAAGTTTTGACATTTAGGGGTTAAAGTATTAAATAGTGGGCATTGGGGCTAAGACCCTGTGGAACCTATTGTACCTTAACCCTTACATAAGTATGAAATTGTTATATCATTAATAAAAGTGAATGAATGCGTAAAAAAAAGAAAATTACTAAATGCATATGGGTGTTAATCGCAATTTTGATGGCTATGATTTAAAAATTAAAAATAATTATATTTTTAGATGAAATATAAAACATAAATAGAAATTTAAACTCGTAAAATGGCACAAAATGATTGGATGAAAAATTTCTTGTAGTTTTAATTTTTAAAAATTTAATAAAATATAAATATAAAAGATAATGAATAGTTTAAATTTTATTTTTATTATTTTAATTTTTAACAAATAAAAAATAAAATACAGTGGATAATCTCCCGGTTAAGTTTGAATTGAGGGTACAGTGGATAAAAGTCTGGCAACAATGATTTTTAATTCCTAGAATTCTGGTGGCCAACCAAAAGCTGGATCTCAAAATGACATGAAAAGAAAGGAAAAAGAAGGCAATATTCAGGATGGTTCATGTCAAAGAGAAGGGAGAAACGATATTTGTTCAATCCCTGACTCACAAGTAACATCATTTTCAGTAGCTAGCATTATCATAGAGTATACTGTTACCACAGCGTTACGGGAGGAAGTCCCTGGATCTGATCAACATAAATTTTGGGTTTTGATACAGGTACTTCTTCTCTCGTGATTTCCATTCATGGAGTCAAGGCTAGCTTAGCTTTATCTCTCTCCTTTGTGGTGTTATACCTGCTGTAAGTCTGCCAAACAAATTATAAAATCTGTCACTTTTACAGAGCTCTCTTAAATTTCATCACAAACCGTTAACGATGGAGAGCAAAAGAAAAAGAAAAGAAAGAAACACGGAATGACAAGTAAATGGCTATATGGGACTCTAATTGATAACCCTAGAACTGTAGGCCGGCTGCTGCTCTTTATCACCGTAGCATGCTTTAGCTTGTCCAGCTAATAAACCTTGCTCTCTCTTTCCTTTTCTCTCTACTGTGTTAAATGGTCCCATCGAAGGATACAGATAATTGCTTTGCATGCAAATGCTTTCACAAAGCATTGTCAATTTGCTTTTAACATATCATACTGGTAGCAGTGGTAATACTACGTGCTTTCTTTCAAAAAATAAAACAAAATTTTGATGCAGAAGAAGAAGGAGAAGAGCAGCAGGCTGTAAATGAAGTGATAACACTGAAACCAGAGGGAAAGTGAAAGGGTAGACGTCCTGTATGTTTTTATATATGTATGCAAACTAGTGTCCCTGAAAAAACAAAGGCGGCCTCCTCAATCTCGTAGGTGGTCCTAACTATACCTAATCAAGAGCATAGGATAACTAGGTTTGATCTCTTTTAACTATAAAAACATGCACGTTGGGATTTGGATACCCACAAAAAGCCGTTCCCCAGAACTTAATATTATTCTACATACTTTCTTACAATTATTTGCTTTTCTTTTCTTATCAGTTTGTACTCCGAATGAGCTGTAATTGCCGTTGCCATAACTATGATTCTATTGGGCATTGGTTTAAAAGTGGGGAAAAATCTCTACATTTTCATGCCAATTTTGATTTCCTACTTCTTCTATTTTTCTTTCATCGTCACACGCTGTACTGTTTCTAATTGAAAGATGGATGATTATGAACAAAACGAACGATCTGTACAAATCTCAACGCCATGTCTCTAGAACGGTAAGAAAATAATCCTGCCATTGACCGTGAAATTCCCAGATACAATAAATTTTATTAGAGGTTAAATCAAGAAAAATTGTTGTATTGCACCAATAATTGCTCTCATTTGGAACTGTTTTAAGTTCGAATGGAGTCCCGTGTTGATTGGTTAATAGGAAATTATTGTCTTACACCAATAATTGCTCCACTCTGAATTTAGAGATCCATGTGAATTGATTAAGAGAAGGTATAGATACAATATGATCTAAAAAATTCTCTCTGGTTGCGTACATTCCTCGATGCTTTTCATCCTGTAAATCATCAAACCGTAAGAAAACAAGTCGCCAATTATTAAGCTAGTGGGATTTGTATAGGCAAGGCAAGCCTGCCTTGCCCTGCACTGCAGCCTGTTTTGTGTGTGGGGCAGCTCATTATTTTTGGTGTTATTATTATGTGCTTGCTTAGGTGACATAAAGTTCAGACATTAATGGAATTGGACAACAGTGTCGCATGCAAGGGAGGCACGTCGTATTTCTCTACGACGGGACTTGCCCACAAGAGATGTATCAGCGTAGTTTGGTACGATTCTCAAATGCAAAGTTGCCTCCATATGCATATGATGGAAATGGCCCAACACTTTATGGGTGTTCATCGGGCCACGTTCCTTGATTGGTACGACCCTTTGCACACTATTCTCGTCAACAAAAGACAGCCTAGTTGCGGATTAGTTTTAGGCAATTTAAAGGGTGCAAGTTTTCTTCTGTATGGCATTGACGATGACAGCGATGAAGTAGCCAAAGTCTTTAAATGGACCGAAGAATGAAGACAAATTCATGGGACAAACAGAGAAAAGCGACCAAGTCATTTTGCTCCTCTTTTTTTTATTTGGTTTGCGGGTGTGTTGAGTTTTCGCATTACAAATAATTTAACAAGTTAAATTGATAATTTTCTGACAAATTAATCAAAGAAACAAACATCAACACTTAATGCAATTCATATTTGATTTAATCCTGTCCCTCTCCTTCTTCTAACATTGGATTGCTCCACTTTATACCCTTGAAAATCAGTACCAATATCGTCGTTTTTTCCGTCGTCTTCATCGTCCATATCTGCTATCTCCTTCGTCGTCGTCCTCCCTACTCCACCCTTGAGCCAATCCACTACTTTCACCATGCTAGGCCGGTTCCCCGGATTGCTATCGGTACATCTCATAGCGATCAGCACCATTGATCTTAGCTGATGTCGATCAAATTTACCCTTCAATCTTGGATCAGCAATATGATCAAATGCACCCTTTTGGACAAAGGGAGTGACCCATTGTACAATATCACGTTTCAATCCACCGGGGAGTTTTTCTAGTGGTTTTTTTGCACTAATTATTTCTAAGAGTAAAATTCCAAAGCTGTAAACATCGCAACTCTCTGAAACTTTCCCCCACATGGCATATTCAGGTGCCAAATATCCAAGAGTTCCTTTCACTCTGGTGGTCAAATGAGTAACACCATCTGGTATCAGTTTCGCAAAACCGAAATCGGCAACTTTGGCTCGAAATTCTGTATCTAGAAGGACATTACTTGCCTTAATGTCTCTGTGTATGATATGAGGATTTGCCTCATGGTGCAAATACCTTCACAGAAACAAATAATTTAACAATTTACTAAGCAAGCGGTTGTCTCTCTTTTCATTATACTAATAAGTTTGAGATGATGTTGCATTAGGTGAAATTAATGAATCATATGCAGTCCAATTAAATAATAATGTTTACTTACGCTAATCCCTCAGCGGAACCGATGGCTATGCTCATTCTGCGAGGCCAGTTAAGTAAACAATCTGGGGCAAGTTGACCATGCAAATGGGTGATCAAACTATGATTAGGCATGTAATCATAGACTATGAGCCTTTCTTCACCTCCGGCATAAAATCCTCTTAATCCCAGCAAATTATTATGTCTCACTCTACCAAGTATCTCCACCTCTACTGCAAATTCCATCTCTGCCTTCGCACTCATCCTCTTCAATCGTTTCACGGCTATCTGCATATTAATCAACTCAATTAAGCTAGCAATGTATGTCGATGTACAGTACTTTAAACTTGATTATTACAAATTAAGAGAAAGAAAAACATGATTACCTCGTTGCCATCACTCGTACGTCCCCAGTAAACACTTCCGAACCCTCCTTCGCCAATCTTGTTATCATTATGGAAGTTGTTTGTTGCATGAAGAAGCTCCTTCAGTGCATAAATTTCCCATGTGTAATCCCTGCTATGCTTCTGTGTACTGTGAAAAATTTTCCGAGTAAAGATTAGATAGAGTCGAAACAGCAGTTTACTAGCAGTAGATTCAATTACTATATGTTGAAGTTCTTGTCATGAAATTGTATTAGCTAAAATTAAAACCCACCTTTTCTTCTGTTCCTCTTTTGAGAAGCAACAAAAGAATTTCCAAATCATTTTTCACGTGCAAGATAATTGATGAAAGCAGCGACAGTTGATCCGGGTGAAGTTCTTGGAAGAACACTGCTGGTGGATCAGGCAAGAAGAAGCAATTATTTCGATGATATTGATGCAAAAATAGTCTTATGATGAAGACAAAAGCAAGCCTAGGAAGTCAAGGAGTGTGCATTATAATGGTGTGAAAACAAATATAGCCAAGCTATCTTCCCATTGATAATGTCATATTTTACGTTGTCAATTGCATATTCTTCGGTTATTTTATTTTCTTATTTTAGATTATTAGTATAAATTAATTAGTTAGCACTATTATAATTTTGATTTGATTGTTGTTTAAGTTTAACTGAAAGTGACACCATCGATTCCAAGAACTTGATTCAACAACCCATCAATCTGGACCGTTCACTTGATTGACCAACTCCATTTGTGATGGGGCCAGAGCAAGGCAATGTTCTTAATCAGCATCTGATTTAAAAAATTAGGTTTGAAACAGCTGAGAACATGTCATGTATCAGAACGGACAATTAGCCGTACCCTATTCATTCAAAGTGGAATAATTCCTTCAGATGCAAATTTGAAAATGAGGGATTACAAATAATTTAAACAAATTCCAGATGCCATTTCTTAACATGGCTGCATCGAGAAACGACCTTTGGCATACTGATTCGATTGGGAGCTTCGTGGGCTTGCAGAAAGTGGGTAAACGACCAAAAGGCATCCAACAGATATGGCCCCATATACACCATTGGGTTTGGGTATTACCGATTGTTCTTCTTCCCAACACAGAAACAACCTTGGCATAAATTTTGCCGTCTTACCGTTTCTCTTCATGAGTTTTATGATGTAGCTTCTTGTTGCTTGTCTTTTTTTTTGTTGTTTGGAATCTTGTTCATATGCAATAATCCATGCAGATTTATTAAAACTCATAACTCAAACAAAATGTAATACGGACAATATGTAGAATACATTTTAGAGCAGTCAAAGATCGCATACCTCAAACAACTTGTAGTCAGGAATTCTGTCTTCTTTGTGAAGGCATCAGAGAACCTGATGAACAACATTAATCTAATCTCAGTTCAAAATTAGCAGCTACCACACATACTAGCACCTTTCCAGCTATGATCCTCTAGATGATATTCATGTTATGGCAAACAAATTTTACTGCTACAACGGCTGGGACAATTAACAGATGATAAGTGAATAATTTCGAACCAGAAAATCCAGATTCATGAAGCCAAAAATTGCCGGTGAGTAGTATACATGTATTCGTATAAACGTTTCTGGTGTTGAATGAACAATTAATCATGTGAAGACTACACTGAGGAAAGAAAAGAACCAAAAAAACATACAAAATAAAGTAAACATGACAGGAAGTTTTTTGCAATTCCATGTATAGAAGGTCCATGAAAAGAATAGCTTCCATAAATTATTTCACAAGAGTAGGGATCCTAGGACATAAATCATCAAGTGATCAGTGGTCAACGTTACTGTCATAACTTGTTGCTATCTTAGTAATTTTTGAAGGATAATGTTTATATTATGCATTATTTAAGAAAATGCTTCAACTGTTGACGTTTATCAGAAATGGTACACTTAAGAGCTCATGAATGCAAATATGCATATGCTTAAAAGATAAGGAGATGCATGATTTAGTATATTCTAATCTTATTGGCTTTTTGTCCAACAAAACCAACTCATTAACTACCAAGGGAAAAACCAAAGCACGTATGCTTGGTTATATTGGTTGCGTTGGTACGAGTAATTGTACTATTCACTTAACCCATACAACTAACTAGGTTGGCAGTTGGTATAGACGCATGCATAAGGATTTTTTTTTCTTTGATGAGACATATTACAGTAAAGCTCTAGAGGCCGTCAATATTTTACCAATCCATTGAAATTTCTTTGGAAATGCACCTGCAAAATGAAGCTTCGTACACACACTAGCTTATGGTTTTGACACAAGTTAGTAATTCAAACATTTCAAATCACAGTTGTGCACATAAGAACCAATTTCAACCGTGTCGTACTGGGAATCCAATCCAGATTCATGAAAGAAGAGTTTCACCGTTAGATTACATTATTACAGCTCTGTTGCGGCCCATATCGATCAACGTATGTCAGATTGCGAGCCTGTGAGACAAATTTAACAAAATAATAAACAACTTTCTTGCGCTTAGATAACAAGGTAAAAATTAACTTCCATAGCCCTGAACTTACAAATTAATGGATGGAGAACTGGAACCTTCATACCGTGTCTCAATAATACACCCCTCATCTATTTGGGTTGAAAGACAGAAAACAACATCAGTTCCCTCTTCTAGCTCTGTTTTCAGCAAATTTTTCTTTCTGAAGACACTGTTTATCACAATCTCCAGTACTCATCCTGAATAAGGGTGAACTAACACAATTCGTTAGGCAGTTATCCGCACTTGGATTTCCTCTGGTCCAGAGTTTCCGTGTCAGATGAGTTTTTATATTTACCTCTCTCTTGAGACTCAAGTCTTGAATATTCTTCTTCAGGTATTTTACGTAATTCAAACAACATTTACGTGATCACATACTGCACTTTTGCCCTGTAACCCCACCATTGAAACCCTGGAGACATAATTATGTTAATCAGAAGCATGAAGTCATGAATGAAGGGATTAATTTCATCTCTTTGCTCAGTTATACAACCAAACCTAGTTATCTTATACAGTGTATGTTATAATGAAGAAAAAGTAGGAATTGAGGTTAGTTGACCTTTCTAGACTGGAGAGGGAGAAATGATCGAAGTGAGTCTTGAGGCATGGCCATGCGTCTCCGTTCGATTTCCTTCAACACAATCTTCTTCTGAATAATATTATTAATATTTTCATCACTATTTATTGCTCCCCATCTCCCTCCAGCGTAGCCTGACACAAGATCGGTTTCTGCCGAATGCAATCTGCCCAGTGGGGATTATGATGAAACAACAAGTCTTCACTTTGTTTAGGAGAAGACATTGAACCAAGACTATTAAGCATTCAAGCCATAATGGAGTTAAAGAAATAGATACGCTTGTCAGAGTGTGGATATATTTTAATTCGTTGGCCGGGGGAAGATAAAGCTGGTGTGGGGTACACGCACTCCTACTTTACTCCTGCTCAAAATGCAACCAGCTACATTCACACATAGTGGACCAGCATGTCGGTTGTGTTAAGGGACATTTCTTTAACGTGTTAATAGGAATTATTTAGTATTTCGGGAAAAATGAGGAAATCGGAAATTAGTGTGTTATTTTTACTATAAACAGTAGTACAATTATTAGGCTGTCTATTAACCAGAAAGGGCATAATTAAGCTCATCATCAATTAATGTAAATTACTCTTACATGTAAGGCTATGCCTTGTATTAGTTATTAGGAAGGGAATTTAGGTAGATTATGTGATGTTAGTCTCTCATTTGTTTCAAAATATATGTCATCTGTATTGGACTTAATTCGCATGATTTTATCTTTGAATTGCATTAATCAAAATTACCTTGATTTTAACATATATTTATGTATATATAATTTGATAACTTTCTCTCATCCATACAATGCTCTTCCTCAATTACTTATAATTTTGATTTTATAAAATTATAAGTAAAATTAGGTACTGTTTCAATGTATAAACTTGATTAATCCAATTATAAGATCAACAATTACCTGAACTGGTAAGCAAATATATGTGCACGGGGAAACCCAACCCAACAGTGTCCAAGCGCAATGTTTCTGTAGATACAAGTTCCTTGTATTAAGATCATCTTGGCTGTTTTATCTTTGCCGTTTAGGATTTAAACGAAGTTGTAGTGAGAATTCTATTATTCTACTCGCTTTTGTTCACCAAGTACTTTCTCTTTTACGATCTCATTCATTGCAAATAATCTTCCTGAAAGTGATTTCCTCTTGCATTAATTTATTCATCACTAATATAAATGAAAATTATTATAAATTGGTTACTTTGAGTGAATAGGTGCGATTATCTCCTAACTTTCAGGATTATGCAATCCTAGCCTGTTTAATAGTTCACTTTCATACGTAATGAATTGGATGGATCCTAAACAAGGATGCAAGGAATTTTAGATTTTTATAAATAAAATTATACCTCAGCAGTGTGCTTCATGCATATTCCAAAGCAATGTGTTCGGATCTGGATGCATGAAACACACTGCTCAAAGGCCAAAGCAGACAGATTAATTCTTTTCAGTACTGTAGTATCCCAAATTTTCTAGTCCATAAACAACATAGCGGATCTCACATGCACCCCAGAGCTTGCGAGTGGCAGAGCTAGCTAGAGATCCAAAACACTTCCATTCAATTTTGTTTTCTTTATATATCTCCTTAATTTCATGGTAAATGAAGGCATCGGAGAAGTTGATGAACATCACACATCCTACTTTCAAATTATAGATGGATGACACATTACAGTCTCTCACTTTGACTGTATACTGAAAAGAAAACATATTACATTATTCCTTTCCTTCTGTACCACGAAGATCATTCCACTGAGTATCACATTGCATTTTAAGATAGATTCTAACAGAGAAAAATAAAAAAAGACACAGTTCTGAAACTCAATATCATGCTCGTTAAACAGCTATTATGCTAGTCGAAATAATTGGTAATACATTACCTGCTTCACCAAGTTTTTAAAGATTTAATCAAATAAATCAATACACAGATGAACTACAAAAACAACCTCCATAGCAAGGACAACAGTCACGCCATCAGCCGACACAACCATTCTTTGAAGGCAAAGTTAGCAATTTGCTTAGCCCTTGCAAAAGGGATTCCGGGTTCCAGATGTAAAACCAAGGCAACCTCACCAAAGGCAACAAAGATCCCTCGAAGGGCTAGTAACTCTGGAGCCAAGTATCAAAGGTGGAAAGACCTTAGTTAAAATAATGTAATTTATTTATCTGTATATTTCCAATTCAGACTTACTTCTTCTTTTTGTATCGTTCTATATATTTTATAACAAACACCCCGCAAAAATGCAACAAAATATCATTTATTGACTGAATCGAGTAAGTAAAATCATATATACAATGAATTTGAAGTACATCGACAAAAATCAGTGGTAAAAGTAGTATTTAGTGATCGGCGAGTGAGGATTGATGTGAGAGAGTAAATGATCATGAAATGCAAAACAATTCAAGCTGGAAGATCCAAGTTAGTAAAACCAAAGGCTAATGTTAAGAAATATTTGTGTATATGCTTTGATTGACTAACTAAAAAGGTGAAGACCATAAATCAACACAATTGAAGGTAAAACGAGCAGCCAGGGGGCAAAAAAGAAAGAGAAGAACAAACAGGCATAAACTACATAATTTTGAAAGAACTGTTTTTGAAATTAATATATTAAAATGTTTCGGTTAATAATAGCCTTTTGATTTCTCCAGAATTTTTTTTTAAGAAAAAAGAATTGCAAACAGGAATGGGGAACTTAGGACATAATCATTACGAATTCTCGGGTGCATACAAGCCATTTTACGGAGATGCAGTGTTTTTGTGCAAAGAAGAGACAATTTTGCTCTACTCTGTGTAAAGAGAATTGGAGAAATCTTTGTATTTTAATACTTTTTTGTGTAGAGATTTGGTTTTCGCATTTTAAAAAAAATGGACATCCACGTAAAAGGAGTACTACGTAGATTATCATTCATGTTGTTGTCACAATCTGTAACTTTCTAACCCATTTCTAAAGGAAAATAATTTTACACATTCATAAGAGTACTTCAATTGCTTTCAAGAACTCCATGAAACAGCTACATAAAAGATAAGAATAAGTTGCATGCATCATTCAGTAGTAACTATAAACTATTTTATAGAGTTTCAACAAATGAAAGATCATTAGAATCTGAGGCATATACTATATTCAGGCGGCTCTTAGATTAAAAGAAAATCCTATTTGAATTTATATCCACATAATCTCATTGGCGTGCATTTATGCGCAAAAAAACCTATTCATCTTTAACGATCAAAACTCACTAAAGCATCTTTTATTAGCCTTGGTACAAGTCTTTTAGCTCACATGAGTCACAAAGTTAGGTGGGGAAATGAGGTAGCCTTGGCAAACATATATATGCCAAAGGAAAATTCTGGACATGCATGTGGACACGATCTGCTCTTGAAATAATATGTTTCAGTTGGGTTTTACTTGAAGCTGGTATAACTTCCTCTAGGGAGTTCATAGTTCTTCTAATATTTTCCGACTGCAATACCCATGGAAAGGATATATTAAGCTTCAAATATATGCAACAAGATAAGGTTTAACACAAACAGGTTCAGGAATTTAAATCAAACATATCAAGCCACATCAGTGCACACGCACACACAAAAAAAAAGAAAAGACACACACACACACACACACACAAATAAAAAGAAAAAAATACACACATATGCGCACACACAAACACGCCCACGCATCGACACACACTCCAAATTGGTCTACGTATAGCATCAGTCATATATATCTTGGTGACATAATCAATTAATGATATGATTAAGTTTCTGTTGCAGCCCACATAGATCAACACATGCTAAATCCTCAACCTGTGAGACAAATTTAACAAAAGAAAAAAAAATATTATTGCCCATTGGATAACAAGTGTAAAAACTTGCGTAAAACCCTAAATAACAAACTATTGTATGAAAAATTGGAACCTTCATACCTCAGTCTGAATAGTATGAAAGAACCCATCAACTGTTTGGCTGGAAACAAAGCTAACAACATCAAGTCCATCTTCAAGCAGTACTTGCAGTACTCTTGATAGCTGCAAATCCTCTCCAACTACACCACCACTTATGATAATCTTCAATCCGCCTGAATAGGGGTTAATCGTAACACATTTCATTAAACAGTTATTGGAACTTGAACCTCCCCGATCAAAAGCTTCCAAATTGGATGTGTTTTTGAGCTGATCTCTCTTGAAACTCAACTCTTGGATATTATTCTCCAGGTACTTTATGTAATTCACAGCCTCATTTATGTGATCCGATGCCGACCGTTTTCCCTGTAACACAAACAATAACAAACCCTAGATGCATAATTATGATAATGAAGAAAACCATAAACCCTGTGAAAGAAGGAATTGCAGAAAAAATATAGTCATAAGTGGACGGCTGCTAATTCTTTGACAAAATTATATATGCAACCTAGTAATTAAACTCATACTAGCGATGTCTATTTCTGAAGAAAAAGAAGAAATTGAGGATTGTTGACCTTCATAGACTCAAGAGGGAGCAATGATCGAAGTGAGGCGTGAAGATTGGACACGTGTTGTCTTCTTTGCCGTTCAATTTCCTTACGCATGATCTTCTTCTCGTTACTATTACTACTAGTATTTCCAGAATTACCTTGTGCATCAGCGAGCAGTTTATGACGATCACCCTTTTCCATATTGTTGGTTAGGTTACTTCCTTCCAGCGAAGCCTGACCACCCAAGATAAGATCGTGTTGAGTGATATCTTCCCTGGGGGATAGGATTGGAAAAAGAAGTTCTCACTTTGTTATGGAGGAAAATTGAACGAAGACTATTCAAGAATTAAGCAATAACATTTCCGTGATATTGGAGTTAAAGAAATAGATACGTTTGTTAGAGTGTGGACGTATATAATTGCCTCAAAGGTGTGAACATTCTTAACAATCTCTTTCTAGGAAAGTCGAGATAAGGTGATGTTTGCTGTTTCTCCTGCAGATATTGCAGCTAATATACACTCACATCTATGGTGGACCAACACTGTCGGCATCCTTTTTTTGGACCGTTGCTTTAAAGCGTGTTAAAAATTGATTTCGTATTTGGTAAAGAAGTAGCCGAAGAATAGGCAGTGAGTTCTTTCTAGCAATAAAGAATATTGGATTTGCATTCTCTCTTATTTTTACTTTATTTTTGTCTATCTTTTGACTTTTGAAATTTAATGATATATGACACTAATAAAATTAGATGATTAAACTCGCTTAATTAGCATCACTGACTTCACAAAAATGCAATACTCTTTTGTTCTTCCTTCTCATGTTCTGTATGACTTCAATGGCATCATTTACATCTTCCTATTTGAAGTTTTATTTCCTTCTAGGGTCTTGCTACATCATAGTTATTGTATCACAGCACGAATATAAGGAGAGACCACACATTAACAACAATATAAAGTTAATGATTCTGAGGATACATGTTCCGTATATTTAATGGATAGTCCATAAAATTAGAAAAGATTTCGGTATATTATGCGGAAATATATATAACGAGTTTAAGACTTTGCTTCGCTGTTTCGTATCCTTGCATCGTAATAAAGGGATTCATTATTTATCAAGCAATAGCATTTAGTATGAGCCTGCCATTGACAAAACTCAAGAGAGTAAAAATAAAATCGGGTAAATTTCAACAAAAGTTTCAGAATCTGTTTAAATGACATGTTGCTTTGCTCGGCCAATTCTTTGGAATGGCATTCAGTATTGAAAATTTATTGGGAAGTCAATTCCTACTTGTATCAATGCTTTATCATTTCGTGGATAGGGTTGAACATTTTAAATAGATTTGAATGTACAATATCTGTGCCCAACTACAGAGATTTCGAGATCATGTTCAACTTTGTCCTGGACCAAAATGTTTAATGGTATCTCTCTCGTGATTTTTGGCATGGGTCACAAATGAAGGATCTAATTATTGCTGAGTGAAGTTCGAATAAAAAACGAAAACAAAGCAGCGTGTTCAGGTCTGGATGCGTGACTCTCACTCAGAGTCGACTAATTGATTCCTTCACTCCTAAATACTCTGAACTTTCCATTTTATGGACAAAAATTAATGCGCATCCCACCACCAGATTAGTCAAGTTGCAGGTCCCTAAAATGCTAGCATAGCGAGAGAAATTAGCTCAAACTGGAGACTGGAATAAATATATAAAATTGAATGAGTGGAAGGTGATGTGCAATTGCTTTGCATGATGAAATTAATGATAAGTTTATCCTTTTGACTAGATGCATTCTCATTCACTGTCACTTGTTCAACAACCAAAAAGAAAAAGAAATAGACATGCAATACACGTCTTATATTGTTGAGCCGCGGGACCGACCTTCTGCAATGATGAAATTCTCTCTAGGTATTGCTTAACAGTAACATCAGTGCTTGATGAGGTATATATATCGGTATATACAACTAGCTGCTGCTTCTTACTTTTTTTGCTTATCACATAATTTGGTATTTAAGAAACAGATGATAACGACAACCGTCAATAAATATGTGACCCGTATTCAAGATGAGAAACTAGCCAATGGTATGCAATTGTTTCAAATAATATTGTAATTCAAGTTGAATCTCATTCAGTAATCTAAATAATATTGTCGCTTCAAATCTGAGGAACGTATATCAGTTGGTGGGTATCTACACACGAAGGAAACATAAACCTCCACAACATTACACAGCCAAGCTCTCAAAGCTGTCAATCCGGGCGTATAATTATGTGACATTCGTCAGCGATCGCTCTTTGCACTAAATCAAAGTAGTTAATTCGAACTCTTATTTTCACAATGCATATAAATATTGACAAAGCAATAAATGAATCAACCACAAAGATTCCAATTAGAACCTCAGGCTTAATGAAAAAAGAGAAGGCTGATTTCCATTTCATGTCTGATCAGTTAGTATCCTAGGACTGACTGCATCTATATTGTAGTAAAGAATGAAAAAAGAAAATGCCGTCTAGGCCTCCTTTAATTCTACTGCGAAGTTCTACATATTTACACTTACCGACACACGTGACTAATAAACTGATGGAGACAATCAAAGATGGTGTTGACAATAGACTAGAGAGTTAATTATTGGGATGATTATGGGCCACCGTCGCTGCATGAATTGTGGGGATGATTGATACACACACACACACACACATATAGACATAGATACTGTCAAATACATAGAACACCATCATTGGTTTAAAACAATCATAATTCTTTTTAAGAGAGTATTAGTATGGCAGTCCAACACGTCAGCACAAGAATAATAGGAATATTCAATTAATGAAATAAAGAAAAAAAATTATAAATTAATTGTAAATAAAAATAAATAAATATAAGTTAAAAAAAATTAAAGTGATAAATTTTTTAAAATTTTATTTATTTATTAATATTATTATTTTATTTTATTAATTAATAATTTTATTATATTATTTTAGTATTATTATATTTAATATTATCTACGGTTACAATTAAGAGACTTTTAATTAGTAGAATTCTATTATGTCATTATCAATAATATGAAGGGAAAAAGAAAAATATATTTAGATTTAAGAAAAAAGAAATTAATAAGAAAATAAATAAATTAAATTTAAAAAAAATAAGTAAAATTTTTATTTATCATTAATTTATATATATATTTTTTTCTTTTTTTTCTCGTTAAAAATTTTTATCACGCCATTAAATTAACGAGATATGATTATTTAACCTAAGACTCTAAGTAGCACAATGAAGTAGTAACAAAAATCATTTAGGTTAGCTTATCTTTGTCTGGATAGGAAGATAAGTGCAATAGCACAACTAGCTTTGACACAAGCTGAAGCACATAAGATAGAAATGACCAAGAGTAGTATGACAAGAAAAAGTGCTTATTATTAGGGAAATTATGCCAATATATTGAATCTCGTTCATATCTATTCTGCCAGGGGAAGCAACTACTATTATTTTAGCTTTCTTCCAGGCCCCCCCAACAGCTTTAATGCCCCTCAACAGCTTTATTGAAAAATGCATCCATCAAATGGTCACAAAGTAGTCATGGCAGCAGGAGTCATATTTAGAGAGAAGTTCAAATCAGAACTAGTGAGTGGCCGAACTAGGGGTAAATTCCTGGTAATAATGGAAAAAGGGAGAGTGGCCAAATGGCACGAGTCCTTTACTCTATTTGAATCACATAACTAGGTCGGGAATATGAGAGTCTCGGCAAATACATATTTCAAAGGAATAACCTGGCCATGAATGCTCTATATGATCAATTATTGACATTATTTTTTATTAGCTGCGTTCTACCATGAAGTCAATCTAGCTCTCCCGCAAATTAATGGATGATTATCATACTTTATACCCGCAGTCTGAATGGTTTGAAAAAATCCTTCTTGTATTGGGGTGGACACAGCGAATCATATCAAGTCCTTTTTCCAGCAATGTTCCCAACACTTCTGATAGCAGCAAATTTCCCAATCAAGGACAGTACTTATCAAAATCTCCAAACCGCATGAATATGGGGGAACCGTAGTTCAAATCGTTAAACAGTTATCTATTACCTTGATCAAGAGCACCGCATTGGGAAAAATTTTTAAACTAATCTCTTTTAAGACTCAACTCTTGAATGTTCTTCTTCAGGTATTTTATACAATTCACAGTCTCATTTATATGATCAGATACTGAACGTTTTCCCAGTCACCCAACCAAGAAAACCCTAGTAAGTGTAATTCATATATAACTCAGAAAGCTTTTGAACACTGAGAGAGAATGAATTACAGAAACATAAAGTCATGAATGAATTAAGGGATAGCGTTCCTTTGACACAATTAATTATGCAAATCTTGTAAACTTGTACTATGTATGTTATCGAGGAATAAGGTTTTTGAATATTCTCGTCATTTTTTGCAGTAGCTAATATTTTATATTACTGGCGCTTTCCCATTTTCTTGCTATTTCTCTCCACCAACTCCTGACCCAGGATCACATTTTGTCGAATGCTATCTCCTTGGTGGGGGTTGTTGTGGAACAAGACGTCATCGCTTCGTCCAGCAGGAAACAATGAACCAAGACTATTCAAGTATTATGGTAATACTTTCGACAGATAATGGAGTTAAAGAAAAGGATACGCTTGATACATTGTGGATGTACTTGATCGGCTCTAAGATGTGAAGATTCTCAACAATCTCTACCTAGGCCAGGCAAGATAAAGGTGATGTGGGGCTCATTTGCCTTTCTCCTGCAGAAATTTGCTGCTTATCTACACTAACTATGGTGGAACAGTGATGTCGGCAGCTTTTATTTTGAATCATCAAAAATGCTTTGAAGTGTACTATCGAAGAAATGTTTTGTATTCTGGGGAACAAGATGAAGGGTATTCTTGCAATGATGAGGAGGAGGAAACAGAGTGTAGTGCATGTGGAGGATCGGCAATGATGCACTTCACAAGTATTATTTACTTAAAAGTGATCATATTCATCATGATATACTAATACTTTAAAAATTATAAAAATTTATCAACCAATTGACACTATGAGATAATAAAAAACAATTAGATTACTGTTAGAAAAAAAAATATTGTTTAAATAATTCCCTTAACAACATGTTTCAGAGATAGCCTACTCAAAGTACAATTGCTTCAATTGTATGATGAGCAGAGCTAACTACCGTTTTCGAAAACCAAAAAGTAATAAGATTAATTATAAATTCAAAACACAAGTGGATAGGATTAGTACAAATGATGTTATATTGATTATTTTCTCTTTTATATGTGTAAATAATTTAGTCAATACATGCCTTGCACGTGGAGAGACCCGAGACCAAAAGTATCGAGACAATGATCCCGAGGACACAAGCTCCATTACATTTTATGCATAATCTATAGCTAGAAAAGATTCTCTATATTGTAGGGAAATGTGATGGTTTAAGATTTGCTTCGTTGTTTTGTATCTTTTCCATCTAGAGATTGAAATCAGGACCGAAACCATTATGTTTAAAACAATCACTTACAGGATAATCTCAAAGATCAGTTGCAAGGGTAGATTAACCAGTACGTTTATGACTTTCTCATACCTTTTGAAAGTCGGTTCCTCCTTGCATCAGTTCTTAATATTTCATGGATATAGATGAAATTATAAATAGACTTAATACATAATGCCAGACCCTGTATTAACTACCGAGATTACGAGATTCTGTTCAGCTTTGTGTTGGACCAAAAATTTTGCTTTTGAATTTTTCTAATGGTATCTTTCTCATGTTTGGCATGAGTCCTAACTAAAGATCTGAATTGGATACATAAAATGAAATCGGGGCAGTGTGTTCAGGTCTCAATGCATAAATCGTATATCGTAGGCGATCAATAGATTCCTTCAGTATAATTTTCCACTTTAAAAACAGCAATTAGCAAGGACTTTATGCAGGTTCTAAGTATTAATGCTTTTTGGGATGCAGATGAACCCAATGACTATTTGGAAGATCTTGTTAATTCAAACTAATTAAGATCGAGTTAAAGGTCAAGCTCTCGAGCATGGAATGTTTAAAATTGATTGAACAACCAAATGATTTATAAAAATATCAATGCATTAGGATTAATTTTTTTTCTCTTAAAAATTCCTAACTTTTCCAATTTTTAATAACATACAAAATGTTGACAAGTAAAAATTTTCAATAAGATGAATAAGATCAATGAGAAGCAACAATATTGAGAAACCAAGGCAATGGAATTGTTTCAACTAGTATTTGGTATAGTTTTACAGTAACATCGATGGAGTGATTCATAATATTGCATTCAAGTTGAACCTCATGAATGAAGGTTACACTACCACATCTGGCTAATAGCATACCGAAATTTCACTTGAAACTGTTGTTTCAAACTGTGTAGGAATCAATTAGTTGTTAACTAGACATCATCACCACATCTGTTGCAAATTAAGATCTAATTATCAAAAAATAGATTAAAAAAATTTGAAAAAATTATCATGGCTAAAACATAAATAAAATTTACAGCAAAGTAGTTCTAATCTGAACTCCAGTTTCAACAATAAGTCTAAATTAAAGAAAGACAAAATGATCCCACCTCAAAGATTACTATCAGGACCTCAGTCACTCTCTTACTCTGCAGGGTTGTTAACTCCTGCAAGTTACGATTGTGCATCTAAAAATGAAAGAATAGAGGGGTGGGTATCAAAGCTCATATAAATACTAAATACAAGGCTTCCATATAGATTGAATATAAATTTCTTTAAAAAGAAAAATTAATTCACATTTAAGAGTACAAGATCTCAATAAGGGTATAAGAATCCAAAGACCCTAATATACTTCAATATAATATAAATTTCAACCCCCAACAACTAGGTCCATCAGATATAAAAAGCTATTAAATTTAATAAAGTTGCTTGTGAAACTCACTTTTAACATATATTCAAAAATATATTATTCGATTCGATATTTGCAAAAAATACATGCAATATGCAAATAGTTATTTTCAAAGTAAGCTCCGACACAAAATGAATAATCTACACACTCATATTAATTTTATATTAATAGTAAATAAAATAGATTTGACAGTAATCCGAATATAATTCAATTATTATCACAAATGCTATGATAGAACACTTAAAATTGCTACCATAAAGATTGATATTCAGCCAAGTTATTCACTTAATTTAGTAACCATGGATGTCTCTAAAAAGTTTAATTTTCTCTGGAATTTTAAAGTCAGTAATATAGGTGGCCTCAATGCCAATCGCTATTTTAGTCTTAATTTTATGATGGTTTTATCCATTCAGTAAGATAACTACTTCTATTCATCTAGAATTAATCTTAATTCTACCAATTTGAGATTGCAATCATACTAAGTGAAACATTGATAACCTCAAGGTTTACACTGTTAATTAACTGATGATCTATATGAAAACTATCCATGCATCCTAAAGAACTTCTGTAGTATGTACTTAGTTCAATCAATAATCAGCGTTAGATAAATCATTCAACTAAAGTTTTTTTGTTTATTTTTACTCAATTAAAGGATTAAGATATCAAATAAGTACTCAACACTAATTAGCATTAGAAAAATTAACCAGCTCAAAAATTTAAATTATTATGTAAGGATCTAATGTCAGTATTTGCAAAAAAAATTATAATCCAAAGAAGTTAAACTATCAATAAAACTCAACAATGGTTCTTAAAGACAAATCTTAATAATAGTTAGAGAAACCACTCAACTCAAAACTATAAACAAGATAAATTTTAAGATAAGGGTACAATATCAGTATTTCAAGATGCTTGAATGCAAAATATGTGGATGTCAATGAGCATGTTGGGTGGGTCTAGAATGACTTGAACTTCTTTAATTGAACCAAGAATCAAACAGAAAATACTTCTCAAGCACCTTATGATCAGAAGTTTAAACCAAAGCAACCACGACTTGATATGGAAAAGCAAAGAACATTAGATCCAAGACCTCAACTCATAGCCATTAAAAAAAACAAACTCAATTGCGTGATTCAGCTATTAATGACCTACATCCACGACCAAGAATCAGCAAGTAATGTATTGGTATCACCAATTGAAGAATACAAAGGTGTTTATGGAACAGCAAACAATCACCCAATCAATGCTATCACAAACCAGCATATATCAAGAACTCTCCTCTCACCCTTTACAAATTCTTCAGCTAAAATTCTCCTTCTCTATTTCATCTGAGAAACCAATTACACCCATATTTATACAACTGTAACTTGTTATTTCTGTTTTCCGGCTGTTTAACCGATTGTCAAAAAAATCTCAACAAATATGTACAAGAATTTGTCATTAAAAGTTTATTGATGATGCAATATGCTAAATTATTAACTGCATATTTCTTTGCAGTTAACCATCAACGATAAGAAGAAACAAATATTCGGCAGTTTTTGGTTTATCCGTATGGTTAACTGCAAATTATATTCAAGAATTTGTCACTAAAAGTGTTGCTTCTTTTATCAAACTCATTCAGTTTACTTCTTAATAATAAATCTAGGGAAAAAGGTATGTACGAGGGATTATACCTGTATTGGGGCACTATTAGTGAAAATAACCATAAATTTAGTACTCCATTATAATTTATGGTATCCCCATGTAGTGATTTCCATGGTATTGAAAATAAAAGGGAATGTATAAAGACAAATTAATCAAGAAAAAAGATATAATTATACTAAAAAAAATACACAGAAGTGATCTATTTCATGCTCATGTGCACTCACAACTGCATGCATGAAGCGCAAGATTCTTGTGTGCGTCTAGTTTGTCAGTTCACTTAATTGAGCCTAGACATGCCATAAGAGCCTTCTTGTATTGAATAAAATATTCGGCAGAAATTATTCGCCAAACGTTAGTAGATATTCACTTCTTATAATTTTCGAAGTAGTTAGAATAGCAAGGACACATTGTTACAAAGGTTCTAACGCAAACATGAGCTAATTCATATGCAAGTCATATCGAAATCAGAAGGCAGCAGTACCAAAAGGAAATCACCAAACGAAGGTTTGTCGATCATACTTTGTTACTTGGAATTTGTAGACGATCATGGAATCAGTTCGGTTACTTTCTGTTGGAGGGAATATAGATCGATACATGTTGGATCACTTGCCTGTAAAATCAGTTTGATATATGTAACATAGCTCTTACGCACCCTTCAGAACCAACTCTAAATAAGAGCGTACTGCAAACAATCAATTAGTTATTTAATGTACCTCGATATGGATAGTGAGAAGTAACATCTGATCTTCTTTTGTGGAGACACAGCTAACTACATCAAGTCCTTCTTTAAGCAGTACTTCAAGCAATTTCGATACTGGAAAACCTTGTTCTCGGAAGCTGCTGCTAACCAATACCTGAACGCCGCCTAAGCATGGATTGATCGCGACACGGCTAGGCAAATTGTTATTTGAGCTTCCAACACCGTGGTCGGAAACACTCAAATCCTGTTGCTTTTTAAGCTCATCTCTCTTGTCACTCAGTTCTTTGATCCTATTCTTCAGATCTTTCACATAATTCACAGCCCCGTTCATGTGATCGGACATCGAACGCTTTCCCTGAAACCAAATCAACATAACCCTAAAGTCAAAATTATGAGTAATCTGCACCCTCAAATCAAAAAGAAAAAGAAACTGATTGACTATACCCTGATATATTCTAGAGGGAGTAGAGATCTAAGCGATGCGTGCAGGGCAGACATTTCTTGCCTTCTTTGCTTTTCGATGTCCACATGGGTCATCTTCATCTTGTGATTATCACAAGTATTCTCAGTCTTGTCACTGACTGACAATTTTCGCCACTGGCTTCTTCTAGCGCTCTTGTCATGACTGCTCCCATCCATTGCATTATAAGCCAAGATTCGGTTCTGTCGGATAATATTTTGCCGACACGAATTAGAGGAAAGCCGCTGGAAGAGCAGTTCATTGCTTTGGTGGGAAGGAAATATAGGAAAAATAAATTCGACAAAGATCATACAAGTCAAGATTTCTGTCAATGTCGACAAAAAGAAGGAGATACTTTTGTTGGAATGTAAGATTTTCGATTGGCCTAAAATGCCAATATTTCCTCTACTTCCAATCATACAAGATGATAAAACAGCTTTCTTCATCGGACACAGTCAAAGTTGCTAGTGGGTACTCCATTTTTTACCAAAGAATGGAATATGATTAATGACTAACATTGAACTTAGTGAAATGCACCAAATGAAAGTGTGGTACTATTAATTAATTTCACAAATTTATCTCCAAAATTAAGATAAATGTGAATTTTCATGTTATCACATATTTATTAACTGCTTTGCCATTGTAATACATTTAAAAATCTTATAAAATTTTCACATAAACTTGTTTTTAACTTTTATATTGATGTAGTGAAATTATTTGATTAATAAAAAAATTTATTGATTAATTATAAATTAAAAAAGTAAAAAAAAATATAATCCCCATTACTCAATTATTTTTTAATCTAAATTATTTGATGATTTTTTTTATATTTTTACAGTTAATTAGTAATATTTTTCTTTGATTAGCCGATTTCATTACATTTGCATGACTAATGATCAAACTAAGCTTTGTTTTTAATATTTTTACAATTAATTAATAATATTTTTTCTTTGATTAGCCGATTTCATTACATTTGCATGACTAATGATTAAACTAAGTTTTGTTTTTAATATTTTTATAATTAATTAATAATATTTTTTTCTTTGATTAGCCAATTTCACTACATTTGCATGACTAATGATCTAACTAAGATTTTTTTTATATTTTTACAATTAATTAATAATATTTTTTCTTTCGATTAGCCGATTTCACTACTTTTGCATGATTAATGATCTAACTAGATTTTTTTTATATTTTTGAAATAATTAATAATATTTTTTTCTTTAATTAGCCGATTTCACTACATTTGCATGACTAAGATTTTTTTATATTTTTACAAATAATTAATAATATTTTTTTCTTTGATTAGCTGTTTTCACTACATTTGCATTACTAAAATTTAACTAAGATTTTTTTTATATTTTTATAAAAAAAAATGATAACATTTGTTAATTATAATAATTTTCTATTTAATTAATCAATTTTCAACAATCATTTCAAGTTTGAACTAATTATTAATAATAGCTTGTCACAGTAAGTTTGACTTCACATTTTGGACTAAAGCACTTGTCACGATCATCATGAAACGCATTGTGTTCTCATCTCCTTGTATTACACTAATCTACCTTATGATATAAAAGAAAGGCACCATCTTACCAATATTCAACATCCCCATCCAATCAACATCCCTTTCCTTGTTCCACTTTTCACACAAACATTTTTATCCAGATGTTTCTATTTTGTAAGCAACCAAAGTCATGTGATTTTAAATTCATAACTATTAAGAAATGGAATCACTAGTTATCAACTATTTGCAGATATAGAAATTGATAAACATTAATTATTAAGTAAATACTGTAGTGCTTCCAGATAAAGCATTTAATTGGCAATTGAAAATTCTTTTTGGGCATTGATGTTGATGTTGGTCTCAAGGTTTTGGTATACAGATTGGAGGAGAGTATAAGAATCCAACTTTGTTTTGGCATGGTGGTTGGTAAGACAAGATAAAGAGAAGGCCGAAATACCTACAGTATCATGAGAAGATCTCCATAATGGGAAACAAATCTCATATTTTACTACAATTATATGTATATAATTAGAGTTGGACAAACAGCTATTATGATCGATACAAAGTAGCAGATAAAATATGAGAAAACTCAGCTAGCTGCTCCATTTGGTGTTTATTTTAATAAACAAAAAGTTAAGAACAACCCACTTAGGTCGTTTGTGCCATTAATTGACTGTCCGAGATTCATTCAATCCTGGGCTACAATTCATCCAAATATTGTCCATTGGCCGTGTGCAGCCATGTTAATGCCATCTACTAGTGGTAATGAATGAGCTAGCCTAACATACTAGTAGCAAGTAATACTTACTTTTTTCAAAGTTCTTTTATCGAAAGAGAAAAATCTATACTTCCAACTTGATGATTTCCCCTTTTTACCCATGGTAATGCCAATGTTCAATGGTTGCATATATATATTTTTTGTAATAAATATGTAATTTTAGTTATATTAAGTAGCAATTTTATTTTATATATTATAATTTGAATATTAATTACTTAAAGCATAATAAATTCTACCAATATTGGAAAGAAAAAAAAATTCTGACTGCAAGTCAAAACTTTAGAGGGCTCAGACCAACATTCCCTAAGTACACATCTGTGGCTCTTAATTTCTCTGACCGACGAGGAAATGAAGGAGGAGGCATGCTGTCCATAACTTAGTGGTCTAGCAGGAACATAATATCAACCCTGGAACTCAACATGATGTGGTTCTCATTTGAAGTTTGAAATGCATGTGACCTGGCAGCGAAACCAGAAAAGCCACTGCTGGATGTTTGTGTCTTGCAAGTATCCAACCGGACGAATGCTCGATTGTAAGAGCTCTACTGTATATGAAGTCATGTATTGTCGTTCCAAGAGAAACGGTCCATGATCAATTTGTGCTTTGCTAATCGATGTTATCAACATATGTATATAATATTCTACAGCCACCCCGAATTCTTTGGTTGTCAGAGTTATATATCATCCGTGGAAGTATTAACCCCACCCTAGCTGGGACGGTTTACGATCAGTTCGTTTTTGGGGCTCTGGCCAAATTTTTTAAAATTACTAGAGACTGGAGAATATGCACAGAAGCAGCTTCAATTCATAGAACTTAATTTACGCCATGCAGTGAGAAGTGCGATTTATCCATGTTCCAACAACGCAGCAGATTAAAAGAAGATTATCAGCCTCATCGACATCAAAATCAGAGAGACCACTTGATCAGTCTTTGTTCCAACAATATGGACTGTCATTTCAAAAAATATGATCGGCCCACCAATCCCAACAACAGCGAAGGATGATAAGACTTGAATCAATATAAAGAGAACAAACGAAACTGTGATCCACACAGAAGCAAAGTAATGTGTTGAAAAGTATAGATTTTAACATCATGAAAGAAAAGAAAGTTATTAAGCTTCAGCCGGCAGAGACAACTTCAACCTGTGCATTTTTCAAAAGCACAAGAGAAAGAGAGGAGCCATCTTTGATGCTCCAAGGGCTCACTAACTAGATAGGACACTTGAAAAATGCGCAGAAGATCCTTGATTCCATCCAGAGAAAAGGATTAAAAGAAGCCAGGGAGGAATAATCTGAAAGCCTTCAGCGTTTAAACAAGATGGCTAACTTCCTCATTATTCCACATTGAATGAAACCTAATTAGAAAACATGCAACAGATATGAAAACCCCTTCTCCTAACATTTTTCATCATAGATTACCGTTATTGTTGACCTCTAAAAGAGCTACAGACAAGACTCGGTGAGTTACAACCCACCTACTCCATAGTAAGGAAAACAATGGACGGAGAAAAGAAGGTTATTAGCAATGAATGATGTTCTGCAGTCACTGGGTTATCCAGACTCAAAAAAAAAGATAATCTGACAAGAGATTATATACAACCATTCTCTGGTTAAATATTCTTGGGAAGTTGCATTGACCATATGTAATTGTATTCAATATCTCATGAGGTACATTCTCATTCTTTACAGGAAGGACTCGTACAGGAAACATTCACCGCATATAATCACCCTAAGCACGGTAGAAAAATATTAAAAAGCGACATGTGCCTATAGACACACATGTTATTCTATAGAATTTATAATAACACACCTACATACCAATTATGCAAAGTGGGGATAGGGAATATCCACGCTACACATCAACACACCAATTTGTTTGTCTTTCGGAACAGCTTAAAGATTTCTGGGACTTAGTCACAAAGGCTGAAGCCAGTAGATCATTCAATAATACATTTTTCATGTATATATAATTATATCTATGTGAGCTGGCATTAGATCTGCAAAGATATAGATACCTTCGAAAGTTATACATACATACACTTGAGCCACAACTCATGCAGCCGGTTGGTGGCCCAACAAAGCTGCCGTCTTGCCCTCTTAATAAGTTGGAAAATCATTTGAATTAGAGAAAAGAAGATGCATGCTTAAGTACTCAAACTACTGCCAGGCACTTTTTCATTTTTCACAAAAAAACGGAAAGCAAGAACAAAATTGCAAAACGCAAGTTTAATGTGGTATACGTGCCTAGCAACAAACTTTTTTAATTAGAAACTTAAGAAGAAGTATGACATGACTTTCTCAGGGTTAAAACAAGAAAATGAAATAATTCTATTGAAGAACATAATATTGATCATGTAAATAAACTTAATTCAGTTGAGATTCACCATTGATGCGAGCAGAAAGGAAATCCATTGCTTCGATGGATATGACGAGACAATGCATAGTCCTAATTTCCGTGAACAAATCCTATAAAGACTTAATTGTAATATGAAAGAGGCATAACCAGAGGTCCTTACACAGATAAAATTACAGAAAAAGTCATATATGTGTAAACAGTGTAATCATATCTTTGAGTTTGGAGAACTGTCATACCCCACAGAGAGTTGTTCTAGTTTTTCCCTTTGGAGTGATGCAACAGTGATATAGATAACTCTCACCGTATTATGCCTGCTTCTACTGTTAAAATGGTTGCTGCAAACAAACAAAAATTTTGGAAAGTTGAAAATTTTTCATGTGCAAATAGCGATGTGTCATGAATTTATCCTTGAGGTGGATAAGCCAAGTTCAATTTATAATCCAAATTGTAGATGCTGCAGAAAATGCAATGATATATGCACAATATGCTGCACACAGTTCTCAAACTAAAAAATATGTACATAAGGATGGAAATGCCCGAGAACATTTCACATTTCAGCAAGGTTTCTCAAAACAAAATCCTGAAAAGCGTGGACTATCTTTGTGCGACTAATGTACGAACAAAATCAAGTTCAATATTCTAGTCAGAAGTCAGACTGAGGCAGTGCAAAAGGGAAATCCAAACTGTTACAGATACAAAATTACTTCACTTGGGTTAGTTTCTGTTGCAGCTCGCTTAGGTTGAAACTTGTAGGATCGTTAACCTGTGAAATAGACATTACAAATGAAGCTAAGCTACATTCCCGGTGCTAAGATAATAACTTCACAAATCAATGACAATCAACGTACCTCAGTCTGGATGGCGTGAAGTATCCTATCATTTACTCTGGTGGAAACACAATTAACCACACAAAGTCCTTCATCAAGTAGTCTGTCTAGTAATCTTGATAGGGGCAAACCTGATTCCGAGTAACCGCAACTATACACAATCTCGACGCCAACCATAGATGGGCGGACAATGATGGAACATGGAGATTGAGATATTTTATGATCCGAGCTTCCGATTTGTGAGACAGCTGCAGGAGTACGCAAATTGGACAATCTTTTGACTTCATCTCTGTGGACACCTAGTTCTTTTATCTTATTCTCTAGATGTTTAATATAATTCACGGCTTCATTCATCTGATCTGATATCGAACGCTTTCCCTAAATCCCACCATAAAAAACATAACCCTAAAGTTACTAATCATGCTAGCCAAATAAATTCGGTATTTCAGACGCCCATCACTCTAGCCCTCTCTCTTCCCCGCAGACGCTAAATCACAGAATGAGAGAGCCGAGAGAGAACTGTTGACAGAATTCAGGAGGAGAAGCAATTGAAGTGATGCCCAGAGGTTCCCATGTTCAGATTTTATCACAGGAACCATCCGGTTTCACTAAATTACGAGCAAGAACAGATGGAAAAAGAAAATTTAAAGATAGGGTTTTCTTTACCTTGATAAATTCAAGAGGAAGTAGAGATCGCAGCGACGCATAAAGAGTGGCCATTTCTTGCCTCCTTTGCCGTTCAATTTCCCTATGCATCGTCTTGTTGTTCTTATGATTATCACCAGGGATATTGTCAGTGTCCATATCGCCTGTTTTTTGCCTCTGGCCTTTTCCCATATTGTCAGTTATGTTACTCCCATCCACTGAAACATGCCCCAAAATCAGGTCCTGTGGGATTTTGTACTGTTGGTGTGGATTAGAGGAAGCATTGAAGAGCAGCTCATCGCCTGCGGGTAAAGGAAACATAGTGAAAAAAGGAAAAATAAAAATTCTTAAGATTTCAAGCTATTGTCTCTTAAGGTTGGTTACGGAGGAGATTCGTTTGTTAGGGTATGCGATCTTATTGTGGCCCAAATGTTGCAAGATTCCCTGAAATTTCCTCGAATAAACAAAGCTGAGATAAGAACTGACCTATAACTGGCCATGGCTTGAGCCGGTTATAGCTTGTGGACACTGTTCATATGTACAAAACTAGCCCACTCATTTGCATTCACATTTGGTGGACCAATACTTAAGCTAAGCCTCTATTAATTACTCTAATAAATTACATGAACTTTGAATTTGAGTTATCACCGTCCAATTTACAATCATGCAATTTGTCTCAAATGATCGATCTGCGTTGGATTTTAGTTGACTATGACGTGAAACCCTAATCAACATCAATACACGACAAACGGGCCAACCTTTCTTTCCCTCTTTAACGTCAACCATGTCGATATCTGAAACCATTGAATCAAGCAACGCCGTTTGTGCAGCATTGGGTTTCCAACGTGCTATGTTGTTTATTAGCATAAAAATATGGTCAAGGAAAAGTTTCAATTGCCAAGCAAGAAGAAAGCAGTGGGCCATTGAAAATTAAAAAAAAATGAATAATTCATTAATTATTAGTGTTAAATCACTGAGAAAAAGCCATAGCAAACATAATATAACGCCCACAAAAGGTGAAATTATTGTTAATATAAAGCATAGTAGTACGAATCACATCTCTAAGATATGGTAATCGAGCAGAAGGAATTTGAGGAACGCAACTCCCCGTAGCTTTGCACAGTGCAGGCACCGATCCAGAGTTTGGGAAAAAAGCTGGAGAAAAAGCAAGCAGACACCCACTCATATGGTGTCGAGGGAAGGTATTCAGAAGATATGAACACAGAGACATAATCTATTTTATTACCATTGCAGGAGTTGGACAGGGAATTGTTAAATGTTTCAGCTTGATTAAAGCAATATTATAAGAGTGAACTCAATAATACATTAGCTTCTGCTGCTTCCTTTCTTCTTCCTCGACAAGTAAAGTCTGCAACACATTAATATTTATGTATTCAGAATGCATTATTATATTAATGATATGGGTTATGATTGTGAACTTGTGATGGACATTTTGGCACAAACCACTTGGATTATAAAGTATTAGAGACCCATGTTTTTTAAGTCCCCTTCCTTAGGACTTAAATTATGAATACTGGCTTGTGATTAATTACAGCTAGATAAGTAATTTTTGTTCCAAGGTTTGATACGATGATATATTTTACAAATTTATCTAAAATTTAAAAATTCTCGAAACCATCACTTAAAGACAAAACGATAGATATAGTTAACAATTTATTATACTTTAAATAGGGTTCATATGCTTAGGTTTAAATATAAACTATGCTACAAGAATTTGAGATGAAATACCCACCATCAATCAACCAATGATATGAATCGGTCTTTCTTAATTAAATTAGCGAGGTTAAGTTGCTAATTAACTAGCTTAAAATAAAAGTCCAAACTCCACCTATGCTCAAAAATCAAGAAACTAAGTTTGGGCGTGGATGGATACAATTAGAAATACAGTACCATCAGAATCCCTAGCTAAAAACCAATCTAATCTACCAAGGATTTGATTCTTCTAGAAACGTTTAATGAAGTGATTAACTGTACCAAATTGATGTGATTAATAATGGGAAAATCCCATTGCGGATGATTTGGGTTCCATTGACAAACACATTTGAACAAATCATGCGTTTACAATGGGAAAATCCCAGCAGATTTTATTGATTAGAAAAATGGATTGTGTGATGATCTGATCAACCGACCACTGGAACAGAATTTATTTACATCATGCGTTTAGGACTTGCCGACCATCAACTGGTGCGGCTCCACATGCACTAGGTGCCTTTCTGGTTAAGCTCAAACTCATGCTCCAATTGAAGAGAGTGAGGTTGGATCAAGCCCATTTTCAAGGGATTGACTTACTATTTACGTTTAGTTTGATTGTCTTGCAAATTGGGAGGAGTGTGTAACGATTTAAAATTGAATTAGAATGTTAAAAGAATCGAATTAAAAAAAATTAGAGTAAATTTTAATTTCAAAGATCAAGGAACCAAAGTCGAATCAAGTAACCGACTTAATTTTAAAAATTACAAATTATTTATTTATTTTATATTTTAAAAATAAAATAAATATCAATTCATATTTAATAAATTATTTAATTAATAAAATAATAATATTTTAAATTTTTTTATTAAAACGAAGAAAAATTAATTTTAAATAAACATTCAAACTCAAATATAACACGTGATGTTAAAATTTATTGTTAAATTTGTACAAACGTAATTTTTCATGTAAAATATTTTTATATTTAGTTTAATGAATAATTTATTAAAAAAAATATTTTTTTTATTCATGAAATTATATAGAAAGAATTAATTATATGTTTATAATATTTAATTTAATTTATTATATTTTTATATAATAATTTAATAAAATCGTGATATATATTTAAAATTATTAAATAAATTAATAATTATTATAAATAATTATATTTTATTTTAATATATAAATATAATTATTAAAAAAATAAATTTATATTTTTTATGATATATAATATTCAATCAAGTAAAAATATAATATTTTTTAAATAAATTATGATACATCTATTTATATATTTTATTATTTTTATAATTTAATATTATTAATTTAATTTTTAAAAAAAATATAAAATTAAAATAATTATAAATAAAACTAAAATCGAACCAAAATCAATAAAATTAAAAAATAAAATACCTTGTTAAATAAATAAGACAAGTGGAATTGAAACCAGCAGTTTTGCACACCCATACAAATTGGAGTATTTTTGGCACAGAAAAACTAATTACAATCCTTTGCCTTCACAGGCACCTAAGGGGGAACGCAATTGCTTTCCAGCTCTGCTTGTCCTGTAATCGTCTTCACTGTTGCCACATCTGCTTTCTACGAAGCTTATTTCCCAGTTTATACTGGATGTTTCTTGTGACAGAACAAGTAACAGTCCTTTCATTCTATAAGATTTAACAATTTAATTGTTATGTCTCGTGAAGTAAAACAAGACTTAAGACTGCAAAATCAAAGCTCCCATGCACATTTGGTATTGAATTCTCTGTATACAATCTAGCAGAATGTCACAGATTGTCAGCTGTATTATCTTTCATGTAAAATATCATACTAGTGTCGAATCCTGGAATTTATCTGGAAACAAAAACCAGTTAAATAACATTTAATCCAAGTGAACTCTTCTATCCGATGGATTATGTCATCAAATTGCTTTGGAATATGGGTTTTGATAAAGCAGAAAAACTATTACAGCACAGAAAACATGATGCTTCCTTATGTCAGCTGAAAGGGATGAACCGCTGCCAAGGGTCACAGACATGCCATAATTTCTGCTGGGAAAGAAGTTTCAATAATTAGAATGTTTGCATAAAATTCCAAGTGGAAAAATAAGGAAAAGCAGTATGCTTTTTCTCAATTAGAGGTAACACCAATTCTTGTCAATAGATAACAATGGTAATCTAGCAATGACTCCTAAACCTTTTAACTCCGGATCTTTTATGTCCCCAAACACTGGAAAACTAAAGAATTTGTATTTTCTACCTTTCCAAGGATTAAATTAAAAAAAAAGGGTGGAAATTATTAAGCGCATGTCATATTCAAAATTCTCTTCAAATGCGCCATAAAAAATGAAAATGGACTTGCCAAGCATCAGTTTATCTCCAGCAGAAAGAGGCCAGCAAAAATACTGTCAACCAATTGTGATTACATATGCATGTGTAGTGAAAAATCTTTGAGAAAACACAGAATAAAAAAGAAAAAAGACCACACTAAGCTTCAACTTCTAATTGCATGTTCCATTACCTGAAAATCTGTCAGTAAACCAGATCTGTTCGGTAAATTACATCAGAAGTAGAAGGCAAACCATTTTTCTGTTCAGCGAACCAGATCATATCCCATATTGCAGCTTCCTCCACAAACAGCATTTTGCCATGTCGATCTTTCTCAAAAGATATTACATTTAGCATCAAGTGAAATCTTTATACTGGTTGAGGTAGGCATCACTGCCATGATGCCAGTAGATAAGGAAAGTCGATTGCATCTGCAACACCTTATTTTGGTACTTCAACGTACAGTGGGTTAACAGAGGATCAAATTCACACCGCCCATGTGAAAGTGAAATAGAGCTCTCCAATCATGACTAGTGAATTATGAGCTCAAATCATTTTCCAAGAATATATATCTATGGACATACATGTATGATCATCAAAGCAACAGCACAATTGTTGTAGACAAAGAAACTGAAAAATCTAAAAGCACATTCTGTGCAAGAATACAACAAACTGGTTTTTTCTTGATGAAATAATGTATAATATGCACTTATGCCTTGGGATGGAGAACAATTTGAAACAACAACAATCATAAAATCAACTGCCAATGAGTTCAATATTATAGATTTCAAATAGCACCCTAATCAACTCCTTAATCCCAAAATCGTTTCATTTGTTTTAGCAGGGTTCAGTTCAGAACATGGTAATTGTCTCAAAAATAGTAATCTTCTTTGCTTCCGTTTATTAATAATAAAAGTACTTAGTTAAATGCGCACAGTTATTCAGCAAGAAGCAATAAAACGAATAGTGTTGCAGGATCAGAAGAACTTTGTTGCCCCGAATCTTCAGTCAGCACCACAACTCAGATTCTTCAAAGTACCAACAGAAGACCAAGTAAAAAAGAAATATCAGATCCATTGAATGTGAAAGTATAATCTTTTCTTTTTCCTTTTACACAAATCAAAGGTGATGACCCACTGCTCTAAAACCATATACCACAGTATTTAACGAGATAAGTTTAAACAATGAACAAAATCAACTCACCGGCCTCTTCTTCCGTGACTTGAAGGGGAAGCGTGATGGTAGTGAAGGTGAATATTCAGCAGGTAAGTTGGGTGTTTCTGACTTGCCAGTAAGCATACCAACAACCTCTTCCATAGAAGGCCGAAGAGCAGGTGACTTCCGCAAACAGAGCAATGCAACAGTTATACAAAGAACAGCTTGCTCTTTATCCAAAGATTTTACAACAGCCTGATCGACCAATTCAATTAGTTTCCCATTTCTAGCAAGATGTCGTGTCCAAGATAGAAGATTTGCACGCTGGAATTCTGACATCGGCGATCCTGTAACCTGAAGAGGACGTCGTCCTGCAATCAAAACTAGCAATAACACTCCAAAGCTATAAACATCGCATTTCTCGGATAAATCCCCACCAGCACCATACTCAGGGGCAATGTAACATACAGTGCCTCTCATGCTAGGAGTACTAGTGACTCCGGCACTCTTAGGAATCTCTCCACTGGCAGAATCATAGCTATTGTGGCGACCTCTGTAGAGCTCGCCACTAAGTCCTTCTAACCACCAATCTAAACTACCCTTACTACTTCTGCTACTACTTCTATTTCTACTCTTCTTCTTCGTCTCAACGTACAATTCCTCGTCCCTCGGCCAGCAATCATCGTCACTATTAGTTCCTAATTGCCCCTTCTTCTTCTTCTTCTTCTTCTTCTTCTTCGCAAGTTCTTCACAATACTCCTCTTTCCACCACTCTCTAGCAGGCCTACGGCGCCTATCCCTTTTCAAATTCTTGGCACTTTCTTCCTTATCCTCATCCAATGAAACCCACCAATCCAATCTCTTTTCGCTCTTTTTTTTATCAATCTTACCACCAACAGTTGATGAAGAAGCAGAAACTCCTCCAATCCAATCACTTGTCGGTCTCTCATTTCTAACTTCTGTTCCAATCCATTCTATTACATACTCCTTCACTTGCACATCCTCCTTCCTTGATTCTTTACTACTATGTTTTGTATTTTCCACTTCCGCCTGGCCACTCTCAACACTAGCCTTCTCTAACACCTCTGGAGATTGTGTTACCGAAGGCACAACTTGAACAAAAGTATCTGGAGAGTGATCCATACCTAAACTCAACTCCTCAAAAACTGTAGTTGTCGTAGTATTCACACTCTCAGTCTCCACTGTAGATCCATAATCCTCGACTGCGGCCCCACCATTACTCTCCAATTCCGCCTTCTTGGGCTCAACGTCAACCATAATTTCAGTCTCTGATTTCAACCTTGCAAGGCCAAAATCAGAAATTTTTGCAGAGAAGTTTTGATCCAATAATATGTTACTCGGTTTTATGTCACCGTGAATGGCAGGCGGATGCAGGCTATGCAAATACGCAATTCCCTTGGCAATATCAACCGCAATCGAAAACCGTGTATTCCACTCCATCAATTCAGGGCACTTTTTATGCAACAGAGCGTCCTGTAAGTTCCCATTACACATCAGTTCATAAACAAGCAACATTCTATGACGTTTTGGGTCCGATGTAAAACCCAGAACCGAAACGACATGGTCGTTTGATTCAAGCAATGAAGCAAAGTAGAGTTCGTTGTAAAACTCCCGCTCCCGCTGTAACGATCCAGAGTCCATGACTTTAACCGCAACATTTTGATGCTGAAGGTGGGGAGAGGAAGAGGAAGAGGGAAGTGTACCGTAGAAGACACAACCGAAGCCCCCTTGGCCGAGACGGCGGGACGGAGAGAAGGAGTCGGTAGCCCGGCGTAGGATGGAGTAAGAGAAGCGGTGAGGGGGCTTGGAGTCTGATGGAACAGTCCGTTTTCTGGTGAGCTTCTTTCGGAAGCAGAAGGTAAGGATCAGGAGAAGTGATAACGCGGCAGCTATTGCAGCGGAGATGGGCGGGACGATGTGAGACAGGGTAGGACGGTGACGGTGGTTGTGGTTGTTGGTAGGGGATGGAGAAGTTAAGTTGTGAGAATGTGGGATCGGACGCGATGGCATGGTAATTAACAAGACCGACAATAATTCTGTTTCAGTTTCACGGTGGATTCGTTTCGCAGTTTGTGCCGTTAGAGTTCAGCCCTGCTGTTCTGTACTGTTTAATTTTAACGAGTAAATTACAGTGCCCATCTGTTTTTCATACACGTGGCCGCCTTAGTAGTTGAGCGATTAACATCACTTAATTATCCGAATTAAAGTGTCTTAACTTTGTGGTATAATAATAACCAACAGGTCCTTCAATTTCTATAAAATAATAAATAAATCCACATTTTAATAATTTATTTACAAACATATCCCTCACCGTACTTGTTAGTTATTCCACATGTGGTTCTTTATTTATTGCGTCAATGCTCATACATTAATGTGGTATAAAAATTAGTTATAGATAGATAGTTCAAAATAATTAAGTCGAGCTTTTTTATATATAATCGTGTCGATCTACGTATAATATTAAGATTAAAAAAATATAAATTTAACGGAAAACAAAAGAAAGAAAAATAGTATAACTTTTGTTTAGTGAAAAATAATTAAATCACATTGGTTAATGTTATTATTAATTTGAAGTAAGAAAACATTAAGTAAAATAGATTATATTACGTCAGTATAATTGATATAATATAAAATAAATTTATTTATTAATAAGAAATAAATACTTTTATAACTTTTGGTTTTGTTTTTTACAAATTGAAAAATTAAAATTTTTGTTACCGTGTGTTAAGGGAGGAAATTAATTAATAATAATAATAATAATAATAATAAAGTTTATTAGTTTTTTTCTAATTGGGTTTGATCCTCTTTGTATTTTCCATTATAATTTGCAATTAATTAATGTGGGAATGAGATTAGGTGATCTTAGTGACTCCATGTCTATAATGAACAAATTATTGAAGCTTTTCTTTCTTTAATTATAAAGTCTAATTTTGAACCACTTGAATTTGTCAATTTCCCATCTAATTTTAAACCATAGTCATACTTCTTTATTTATTTATTTTTGGTTCAAATTCATATCACTATCACCTTTCCTTCAATCTTCAAACACAAGTAGGATAGGAATTGAAATGGGTTTTTGCTTTATGCAACAAGACAAATATCATATAATTCTAGTTGACAAAAAAAATATATATATATATATATATATATATTTATATATATATATTTGGATTGTTGTTCAATCTATATGACAAGCTCTCAATCCTAAAAATTAACAGGGATTAATTAATTTTTTAAAAAAATCAATGACAAGAGTAAACCCCAACAAAGGGTCAAGGCAAGCATGCTTCTAGATGAAAGGGGCATTTGGATTTGATTTAATTTAATCCTTAGCCACCCACTAGACACCATTTCAATTTCAATTTCAATTCTCTCCCCGTGGATTGCGCTGCTCTCTGTCCAAAAATATGTTGCAACTTGTTCTGTTTTGTATTGTATCGTCGATAGCTGTATTTTATTATTATGATGATGATGATGATGATGATGATGATGATGATGATGCTATTTTATTTAATTGGATGTTGATGATGATCATGAAAAGTCTACAATCTTAACGTCTACCCATTAAATAATCATCATATTAAATAATTAATAAGATTATAATTTATTTGATTAATTAATAATTGTATTGAATTAAAAAAAATTATATTTTAAAATATGCATTTTATGTTTTTTAATATTTTTTTAAATTATTATGATACTACCCATTTAAAATGTGACAAATATAATTAATTATTTTTTTAAAAATAAAAAATAAATATATTAAATTATAAATTTATATATTAAAAATTTTAAAATTAAATCATCGTAATTATTAATTATATTATTTTTTATTAATAAAAATATACTTATATAATTAATAATTATGTAAAAAGAATTATTATATTTATTAATTAATATGTATTAAATTAAAATTATAAGTATTGATTCGTGAGTTTGATTATTAATTTTATAAAAATACTTTGGCTCATGTTTCCATGCATATTGCAAAAACCAAATTTAAGAACACAAATTATTTATTTTGGCTTAATGTCCTGAGCGGAGCAGATTAACGACAATGACGCTGATATTGTCATGGCTGCCTCGTGCAAGAGCGAGACCACAGAGAGTGCTTTTAGAAGGAAACATGAGCCCTTGTGCTCCACCTTCGTCTTTGATCGGATGAATACGGCGTCCTGAATTTCGACTGCTTCTAGGAGGCGGAGCAGTGGTCGGACTTCCTGCTCGATGACATAAGCTTGCGAGTTTGCTGGGCAAATCGTCGGACAAAACATCCCATGACCCGTCGCTGCGGAGAATCGAGCACTCGTCTTCTGTTTCTCTTTCCGTGATGGAGATTTCAGGCTCCAATAACTTAATCGTCAACAATACTGTTCTATTAAGAGAACGACATGAACGTCTAATTACCTCGTGATGGAGTGAAAGAAGAATTGCTCTTCCATATTGATACAGAACGCCGCGTGAATTACCACTGTTGGCAACCATGATATGATCATGAGATAACAGTGCCACGACGGCCCTGGACCCCGCAAATGCCAGCTCCATCGGCCGCCAACCACACACGTAACCAGCTCTGCCACAACCACACGTTCTCGGGGCCACCTCATCCATCCGCTGAAAACTCTTCTCTATCACCACACGTATCAGATTCTCCCACTGCTTCTCCTGTTCTTCCTCCTCCTCCTCCTTATCGAGCTCGTTGGTTTCTCGCTTGTTCAGATCGACTAAGACCAAGGATAAGCTGCAGCTTGCCGTAGTTTTTTAGATCCTCTACCATGATTTTGTGCATCGACTCCTTGCAGAGACTGGACACCCACATGCATTAATTTCACCGACAATTATATGATATTATGCTAATAAATCTTGGATAAAACATAACTTGTTACTTGTCATAAGATGGTATCGTTTTTCAGTGAAAGCTATCCAGCATTATGATTTGAAAAGCATTACATGGGATCCTCCATGACCATCATAGACAGCAAAGAAATGAAGAGGACTTCCACCAACGATATCAGGCTGGAAAAATTCCTGCTTCACAAACACTGCGTCGTCCATACTTTCGCTTAACCCTTTAATTGAAAGAAAACCGAAGTCCGGCAACGTATCCTGCATTTCTCGAGGACTTGACAGCCGCTGAAACTGAGGCGAAGAAAGCCGACCGTAGCTGATCCTAGTCATTGTCATCTCGATTCGACGGCGACGGGGTGCTTTCTGCATTTCTCTGGGGAGTCATCGCTAATTCTTGAGAAAAAATCAGCTGTCGGTGCCATGACAGTGGATTTAGAGGGCGAATGAACAGTGTGTTGAAGATATAAGACAAAATGAGAAGATGGGAAGTTACAGTAGCGAATTGTTGACATGACAGTGGATTTAGAGGGCGAATGAACAGTGTGTTGAAGATATAAGACAAAATGAGAAGATGGGAAGTTACAGTAGCGAATTGTTGAGTGGAGACAGAAAGAGAGAACAAAAGAAACGTAAAAGTAGGAATCTCTAACGACTGGTGGAGGAAGAGAGGTTTAGCGAAGCGCCACAGGAACGCCATGCATGAAGCCATGATGAATAACAACGTGTGGGTCTTACTGGTTCTAATGCACCCAATTTGACGTTACAGTCTCTGTCTATGCCATTTGGCCGATGATTACAGATGATTTGATGATGCATCGGCTTGATCAGTGATGACAAATCAGACGAGTTAATTAATGATGCATTAATTTTTGGCTTGAAGCTCCTTTAACGTAACGTTACACCATCATCCATCCATCCATCCATCTGCCCCTAGCCAGCGAGGAAGCCTGGGGAGAGACTGGTGACTGCCGCCGGCCCTCTGCGTAGACCATCTGAGAAAGGTGCAAAATTGAAGACATGTGAACTAAGAATCTAAATCGGAGCTTCAAAACAATATTCTTGGTTCTACTTTGCACCAACGGTCAGCAGTTGGTCCAACTTTTATTTATACATTTCCTTGCCAAAAGACAGCAACACAGTTTCTGTAAGTTTGCACGAAGGCATGACAGAATGACAAAAAGTTTGTAGTTAGTTTATATGCCAGCCACCCTGCCAGCAGTTTGCTGCTTTCACCAACAGCACCCAAATAGGCCACAGCTGCAGTCTTGTCTCTCTTCTGTTAAAATGGCAAATCAATACTGTAAAATATGCTTGCAGAATAGAAACATGTCCCATTTTCAACAGTTTCCATTTGGTAAAAGACATTATTTAAGTACATGAGTATGTTTCCGCCACCATGTAACCTATACAATGTTTTTACTGACCTCAAGTTCGCTCCTTTTTATCTAGTTATCCACTTATTTATCTATTCCTTACTTCTTAAGATCAACAACAATGACACTGATGTTATCAGTGCTTTTTCGCCCCAAAGCAAGGCGAGTTAACAGGGCAGCAGCAAGCACACTTCTTGATGGGTACAACGCCCCAGCCCCTTCATCCTCTATCGGAGGTCCAGCATTGATGCCTACAGTGGCAACAGCTTCAGGATCTCCTTCTCTAAGACATTTGGATGCTACTACACAAGCCAAGTCACTCGACACTACATCCCACAAGCCATCGCTTGCAAGGATTAAGCATTCATCTTCTGGTTCCCTTTCAGTAAGTGTTACCTCAGGCTCTGATGTAACAACTGGTTTAAGATACTTGTCCCCTATTTAAGAAGAAACAAAACATGAGAATTAACAATACCATGGTCAGAAATTAAACTTAAAAGCAATAATTCCCAATTTCATCTTTCCAGAAAATACACTTTTATCACTCACCACAAGAAGAGATTATGAGTAATAAAGAAAGATAGATACTGGTAAATTTGCACAGAGCAGCCATTGTAGTCAGTATATTTTTAATGATGTTAACGTAATGCTATGAAAGCCTAATGCGGGATTTGGTTATTATTTTTATCTTCAGAGGACTTAAAAGTAAATCCAGAAAAAGGATTTAAAGTGATGGAACAAGTTTTCCCTGTTTCTCAATATAAGAGAATAAAAAGACTTCTCGAGAATACTGAAAATCAAATTGGAGATTTCCTTTTAAGGAGTTTCTCACTGAATACATTTTAGTTCCTTTTAATACCATAGAAAATCATAACATTGAAATCCTAGCTGTCTACGATCTGTACACATTAGGAATTAAACCCTATACCCAACCCTTCCACTCATCTGCACTGTATTAATTGTAAGCTCCATGTCACCATTGTAGATAAATTTGTTAAATTTCAAGATCATTACTATGGGCAACATACCAGAGGTCATTCAACTATAACCCAGTGCGAGAAAACATCTTCCAAATTCTAAAAGGCACATGTGATATTTCAGGGCAATTAGTGACAATCCAAGGTTTTCTACACCATACTTCTGGAAAACATGTAAAATCTATCATATTGCAAATCAAGTCATATAGCCTACATTATTCTACTGTAATTGTCATCAAAATTCAGCACTCAACTTGGCAGCTACATAAATTGACCTGCTTGACATACAATTAAGCTCAATTCCTAATGAAAGCTAGATGAGTTTGCAGTGATAAAGGGATTGCATTTGCAGTGATGAAGGGATTGCATTTGCAGGGATCTAGTTATTTGAACAATTAGAAATCTCTTATCATTGATGCAACTTAGTCCAATAAAGTTGGTGCATGTTAACATCCATGAAGCACAGCCGACCACTTCAGTGAAATCTCAGTTGCTTAAACCATAAAGAAAATGTAACATTGTAACTGAACTTGATTGGAAGGATTATGAAGCCTTCATTACAATGACAATAACTACAACAATACAAACAACTGTAAAGATAAAGAAATATACTCAAACAAAATATGGAAAATAAAGGTTTTGCATAAATTATAAGGATTCAAACACAGAACTTTTACCAAAAAGAAAGTACAACCACATTGCAAATATTGTTCTTTTCGTTAAACCATAAATCATGAGATATTCTGGTTTTACTGCCGCAATATCATATGGAAATGTCTTCAGTGAACAAAGTTATATCATGCATTACTCCCAGATTGACCAATGATGTTTAAGTCGCCAACTTCCCACTCACAAAACCTTAAAATTTGGTTCCTTGTGGTTGATTGTTCATCATTGATACTTGTTACATATTCTATTCATTTCATTACCATCCCAGCAAAAATTCCAAATCTGGGACCAGTCATATGAAAGAATCTTCTTGATCATTTATTCCGATACCAACAAGTTAAAATTTTAAATAGTATTTCTCATCTGGATCTTGCTCGCTAGCTAAAACAGAAGCAAGCTTTAAAACAAAGGATGAAGTCATAAATCTAACACAGATATTTAGACTTGTAATGGAAGTACATAAATTTTTCCAATGTTACTCTAGGTTTTAATCATAAAACCAAAAGTGGCATTACAATATTATCTTCCATCTCAAAGTTTTTGGCTTTAATAAATGTGAATCACATACAACTATTGCAAGTGCTTTTACACTGTTGGTTCATACATCAATATCCTTCAATCTAAAAGTGCATATAACCCACGTCCAATGTTATAAAAATCATAACTAGTACAAATGGTTCAATGAGTTCAAATCAGAAGTGTAAATGGTGAGTTGTCTCATAGAAAAATATAGTTCAAGTTGACGATGCTAAATATCATCAAAACCAGCAATAAATATCAGAAACCTCCATGCCTATTCACTTTCATAGCTAGTTTCAAACTATCAATAAGCTATCCAAAGGTTCAGTTACACCATCAGTTACATAGCATTCATCAAATCTTGCTTGTCCTTGCTCGTAAGAAGATAAAGAATTAATACTAGGTTATATTGGGGCAACAAAAATATTAAACTTTCTCAGAGCCAGTGAATATGTTGACATCAATCTCCAAGGGACATAAGTGATAATTGATAAACCCCGAGAATATCAGCAAAAATTCAAGAAACAGTTAGAGCTTCTAATATTGTGCAGATTATCATTATCTAAATTGCCAATGGTAGTAGAACCATACCATGATACTGATAATTAATCAATCACAGAACGCATAAGAGTTGTAAAAGGAAACTTCACGGTATAGGAAACTGAGACATGTTTAACATGAATGCGCCTTCCATTCAGAATGTCCATTAAAAAAGTTGCAATTGTTATAATGGTGATTTTTTCATGTATTTACTATGACATTATTAAACTAGATCATATCACCCAATAGAAAATCAAGCAGTTTGTTCTTTGTCACTCACTCATCACACAAGTGATATCATTTGAAAAAAAGTTTCACACAACTAAAACAACATGAAAATTCCATTAGAATGGTATTAGAGTACCTATTGCTCGAGACATAGCAAGAATGCCTTCAACTCGCGCTCCATGCACAAAGATGACTCTTCCCCCAGCAGCTTCAATCCTTGCAAGTTCATCTGGTCTATTAGGCTGCCGAAAATGTTAAGGGTGTTGGTGTAATTAACATTTATGATGAGTAAATTAATGGGCAGGAGATCCTAATTACACTGCTCAGAAATGTAGGTAAACTATTAATAGCACTATATGGAATTATAATATTAACAATTATCAAGTGAAAAACTGTTAATGGGATCAAAAGGAAAATAATATGACAAACTTCATTGAACAAGTGTTATAATCGCCAAAATTTTTGTTGAAAAATGATCACGTTAACATCGCGGAAATTTGCATGCGGGAGTGATCATGACATCAAAAGGAAAACAGTAACACAAATGTCGAACGCATGTTATCATCACCAATATAATTTGTTCAAAAACTATCAACCAGATGAGTACAATCATTGACTCATACAATCATACAAAACGTCATTCACTAGACAACAATAATTAATTAACAATTTTCTCCAGGATAGTGCATAGCACCTCTGGCAAACCAAACATCATCACGCAACACCAACTATCAAAAGCAAAGAACAAGTTGTCTGTGCATAAGTTAATAAATCTTACATCACACTTAGCCATCCTCGAGTGATCACATTTTTTACTTAACAGGGTAACACCATTGGTACTTGACAAGTGTATCATCAAATTCAAAATGACAACTAAAGTTCTAAATAAATGGGCCTCTAAGCAGTAAAGCTACAGAAAATCAGCATAGTTCAGTAAGCTCTAACTTGTTGATCTCATTATGTAAGTATTACCCTAAAACCTCATAAATCTCTCCTTTCTTAATATTATTTTGAAGATATATATATATATATATATATATATATAATGCATCATTTAATTTGAGATTGTACTAGACTCGAATAAAATTGGCTTGAAATGAACTATTCATACTAGTTTTTCGTTTGATGTAGTTACTTATTAAATGGAATAGCATACAATGCATGCTCAAGCATCCACTAGACTACAACTATGATTCAACTATAATCCAGATTAATCTCAACTTTTAGTCTCATAAACACTAGAAAATTTATTCATGGTTTAGATATCCATATCCAACAAAAGAAAACATGTGATAGGATAGAGCAACTAACAATACCAATTCCAACGATGACCATCACAGCAAATTAGCAGCCAACATGTGCCAAATAAGAATGGATTGAAATAAATTAAGACTTGGTTTTGAATTCTTGCGCTTCTCTCGTGCTTTAGGAACACCAAATTTTTGCACATGTCAAAATCTGATGAATACACTTGTCAAACACTGATAGCGTGCCCTGTTAAGTATTAAAAATGATTGCTTGCGACAGAATCCAGATAAGAGAAAAATAAAAAGGACAGCTGTCTACAACTTATGGCGATTACAGTTGTTTTCATTCATATTGACGGCTACGTACTAACCTTGTGATCAAAGCTGAGAGGGATTGCCTTCCCTCCACGGCAGAGGACGGCGCGTGAGTCGCCACAATTGGCAACAATAATGTGTTCCGTTGTTAAAACTGCCACCGTAGCGGTGGAACCACCAAGGCACGCCTCCCTCGACTGACATCCACAATCGTGCCCAACGCAACCACACGCGCACGTGGTAACAGCCATCTCGTCCATTCTTTGGAAGCTCGCCTTCATCACTGTCCTCCATCCTTCTTCCCATGCCGTAGCGTCGCGTTCTTGCTCCTCTCTTGTTGAGGTACTACCTCCGGCATTCTCAGTCCCCGGGACACCTCTCACGCTCATTAATTCTTCCTCGACGAACACGTGCATTTTCTGCTTGCAGAATGCCGCCACCTGCATACACATGACAGTCGTTCAACAAGTTTGAGCACTCATTAGTCAAATGACCGAATTATCCCAATTTTATTTCATCTTCTTAATTTTAAACGAGGATTCGCTGGACTTTTTGCCATAAGTAAAAAAGGTAGATTTTGGAAATTACGTTGGGCCCTCCGTGGCCATCGTACACGGCGAAAAAATGCACGGGTCGCTGCCGATTAATCTCCGGTTGGCAAAGGCTCGTCCGTACAAAAATTGCATCCTCCATCTCACGAGACCTCCCCGCCAACGACATCGCCCCGAAAACCGGCTCCACCGCTTCAGCCTCAGCCGGCACCGCCTCTGGAGCAACCTGCTCCATGCTCTCGACCGAAGAAGCAGATGAAGACGTCCCCGTCGAACCCGCCGGCATATCCTTCCTTTCACCCACCGTGCGTATTCTCTTGCCCTCCGCTACACAAATCGAATCCTCCGACCGTTTCTCCTTTCTAGTGTTGCTCATCGACGGCGCAGAACCGGTGTCCGAGATTGTGCCGAATCTCCTCATTCTGATTCTCCGTCGCCTTCGCTCCCTGCATTTTGCAGGCGAATCCTCGTCTCCATCACTTGGCATTCTCAGATAAACCTCCGTCATTGGCTAACCTCATAAATATCTATAACCAACAAAATCGCACCGCCGTCGCCGATCATCATATAAAATTCTTCAAAATAGCCGTCGTTAAAGAGAAACAAACGAACATAGAAAAAGAAACCAAAGCGTGTTCGTTTTCGAAACGTAAGAGAGAAAGAGGCAACGTGTTGTGTTTTCTCTATTTCTTCCGCATTGTTAAGCCAGCTCTTCGGGCAAGTGCCCTGCCTGCCCAACTGCCCGTCACCGACCATACTCTGCTTTCTGCACGACACGTGTCTGTTTCGACGCTTCGTTCTTCCTTTAGAACGCCTGCCAATTCTGTCTCTCGAGTCAATTTTCCCCGAACCGCGACGTTTTAAAATTTGGATAAAGAGCCACGTGTCAGAGAGGCCTGAAAAGTTGATGCCCAACACAGAGGCGATAACATGTGGTCGAATAACAAGCCTCCGCGTATGCAAGAAAAGAAAATGGGTGGGCCCCGCGGAAGTACGTTTCAAGTAGTCTGTTTCAACTCTTTCTATTTTTTCTCTTTCTCTCCTAAAATTCCAAGACCGGACACACGTGGCCAACTGTGGAAGCACCAGCGATGCTCAAGTGTCATGTCTGGACGTGGCTGACACGTGGGACAGACGAAAACTTTGTCGTCACGGGGGTCTGTCTATTCAGGTTTTAAAGTCCAACAAAAATAGCAAGCACGTGGTTATCCAATGCTTCACACGTAACAACATTACGGCCACCGCCAGGGAGTGGGTGGTGGAGTCCGTCGAGAATTATGGCATGCGGGAGTGAGTTTCAGCTTGGAGTTTTGCAGGGGCTGACGTATGACGATATAGATCCACGGAGTTTGCGGCCCCCTAGCCTAGCCTAGCCTAGCCCTTCCATTTTTGCTGTGTTTATATTTCGTACTTATATTAACACTCTCTGTCTTCTACCCTTTTGTAAGCCATTAATTTTTTTCTAAATATAGAAAGATACATGGAACTGTACTTCACATATATTCGACCAGACCTACGACACAAGCTTCTAGTATGTAGACACACGCTGGGCCAATGTCTTTGCAAAAGCTTGCCCTAAACTTTGGACTCACAGAGTAATGGGCCAATATTCCAAGCGGAGGGAAGGAGCAAGAAATTGCGACCTTTAAGAGAAGAGTTCGCTTGTGGTTTGATCATGATGACAAGGGAGGTTGTTATTATCACCATTGATTTACGTACACGGGTTTCTTATTGCCCTTTTTTTTCCCGGCTTTGTTTGTACCAGGTTGATTAGGACCAGAAGCATCATGGGTCCAATCCATCTTTCTTGTCAAGCATTCTTTGCTTTTTAAATGTGCGTGTAGAAGAGCATGGTTGAAATTCGAATGCTTATCCTTTACTTCCCTTGTATTTGTGTACCAGGAAAAAAAGAAATTTGAAAGCCGCCCTGAACCTGCTTGTGAGCAGCTTACATAACAGAGTTGTTTTGTGTTTATATAGATTAGAATTTAGATAGGTATGCTTCAATATGTATACGGATTTCACAGATAATGATCCAGGAAGGGACTTGTGAGAAAGCGACTGTAATTCATCCGGTGGATCTGTTGATTCTTTCTCTTTTTTTTTGGTTGGGTGTGTATTTTGTGTACTTGATGCTTAAATCTTCAACTTTGGAAAGAATATTATGGAGGTTTAGTTTGAGAATAGCATCAGCCGGATTACAAAGCTAGGCAGGCCTCTGTGTCCTGACCTCATTTTGTTCATTGCAATCGACGCAAATTTGAGAATGCATGTGTTTGCCCCTTTTTTTTTGCCTTTTTTGTGTAGGAATTTCATCCAAGGAATATGTAATTCTGCATGTTTCTGCTTGGGGTGACAAGCAATCCTAGCTGCCTGGGCTTCCAGGAAGACATAGACGACCAGATTATGGAAGAAATATGGTGTGAAACGCTCCTCACATTTCCTGGAGATCTGGGCATTTGAGTAATGAACACAGCTAGTTGTGGGGAATCAGCTCAAACTCTTATTCGTTCTAATGCCGCCATTGTTTTCTTACACCAATTGCTGTTGGTATATCTGTACAAAACAATTTTCAGAACTGGGAGAAATGATTACTCAACATGTAATCTTATGTTAATGTGGCAGGATGATTGTCAGAAACATTAAGAAACTGCATTCAGAATAATAAAATTTGCCAGCCCCATGGCTCTTAACAACACTCCTTGATTCTAGCAAAATCAAAGATGTTTATGCTAAAATTAATCCACAAAGATTGTTTATACTGGTGGCAGCCAGGTGATAACAATTGGGCTTCTAACCTTGTGCACTCCATCGTTCCATGCCAAACCTCCAAACTCTTGCATTGTCTCTCGTCGAGATCTGGTTGTGAATGTAATCTTGTAAGACAGGTTCTGGTATTTCTTGGTGAAATTCAGGGTTCTTGGCTCCACTTTAATGGCAGCACCTTTGAAGGTGAAACTACAACATGATAATTTGAGACGGCGGGCCCAAGATTGGTGACAGTTCGCTGAAGAGTCAAAGTAGAAATGTTTGTAGTCTCGGGAAACACAACTGAAATTGCTGGGTAGTTAAAATCTCCTGCACTGGCAAGGGTGTGTCGGCAAGTTCTGTTTGCATACTTTCCAAATACTTTTAGCTGCATTGGTGTTAGCTTCTGTGTGCAGAGGAATTCAAAGTAATCCTGGGCATCAATGTCATAAATCAAACCTGGGTCTAGAGCTTTCACTGGATTTATGTGTCCAGCGCCATGGTCGTAAGGATTTGAAGGTTCAGCTGCAGAGACATCTTTCAAAGGATTGCGAGTGTTGTCATGAACATAAGCTGTCGTCATCAGTGCAGATTTTATTGCTGCTGGACTCCATTCCGGATGCCTTGCTTTGAGCAGAGAAGCAATTCCGCTGACCTGAGGGCATGACATGGAAGTTCCGGACAATATATTGAACTTCACTCTCCGGGGATCCGTCGGCAAGCTTGATGGTCCTGTTTCTCCAGTTCATGCAGCAAGAATGTTCACCCCTGGAGCCACAATATCAGGTTTCAGAATTTCAAGACTAAGAAAATTTGGTCCTCTAGAGGAAAATGCCGCTACCACTGGGGAAGGCTTAATACCCAATCTGGTACCAAGAAATGTTAAAAGAGTTGCAGTCGCTTTTGGACTTGTTAAAGCATAATGCTTAATCTCTTTCCCTTCAATCTCTCCCACTGCAACTGCCGGAAGCAAGTGACAATCTGCAACTAACTCCTCCCCGTTTGCAGCAGTATTTGCAAGAATCATGCCTATTCCTCCTGCATCTTTAACAACCTGACCCTTCTGCACTCTAGGACTAATACCACGATCGCAGATCACAATTTTTTCGGACACCGAACGTGGATCTAACGTTCCCTCCAAGCACAAAGAGCTTGGGTCAGGGCTGCTTGAGTTGCTTCCCATATAAACAACAGGATATTTTTTATTTGGCAACAAAGTTCTCCGGCATTATAAAGTGAAACTCCAGTTAAAGTCCTGCCTGTTCCAAGCTTAACAGTAGCAGGAAAATCTCTATCCATGGTGCTAGCGCCAACTGTTGTGATCCATGGCGATACATTTGTGAGGCTAACAGGGTCAGGACCTCCATTTCCAGCTGAACATGAGACAAAAACACCCATTTCCATTGCCCCAAAAGCCGCTATGGACAAACTATCACGGTAGTAAGACGACACCCCGCCACCCAGAGATATTGACAGAACATTGACTCCATCAGCCACGGCTCTATCAACTGCCGACAGAATGTCTGAGCTGAAGCAACCCCCAGCCCAGCAAACCTTGTAAGCTGCAACTCTCGCTCCGGTGGCCATTCCTCTGGCTGTTCCATGAGCATAACCAAGAAGATTTGCACCATGTACGGTAGAGCCAGCAATAGTCGCTGCTGTGTGAGTCCCATGCCCTCTTGATCTCTTGGTGATTTATATTCGTTTTGCCCATTCATTTTCCCGTAGCAGTTTCATATCCACGGTAGAATACTCCCACGATAGCATCATAGTCACCAAGTTTTTCAGACCAAATACTAGTACTGTCTTCTAGTTCTAGCCCGAGGAAGAGGCGACTTCCGGTAGTATGCAGTTCGTATTTTGTCTCCGGGAATATGGCCATTACACCTTCTTCTTCCTCCAGCCTCTCTGCTTCTTCTTCACTCAACCACGCAGCAACTCCATGAAAAGCAGTCTTGTAACTGTAAATTATCCTATCTTCGTCATCGGCATCAGCATCCTTCTCAGGTTTGTGGACAACCGACTTCACTTTCGATAATTGGAGAATGATTCCGGCATTGCAGACTTGTCCCTTTGGACAATGTAAGTCTTCTTCAGTAATGCAACATCTGCAGAGAATCCAATAGCGAAGACAAGATAATTTGCCAGTATGAGAAAAACCCATTTTACTACAGGATTTGCACCCATTTCAGATTAACAAAAATAAGAACGACAAAGCAGAGGGACAAATATCAAAACGAAGAGCAAAATTAAAAAAGAAAAAGAAAATCTTTGAAGCTGATGCTTTGAGAAGCTGGGGGACATAATTTACTGTAACTTCATGTACGTGCTGGTAATAAAGAGGGTTAGTTAGATTTGTGAATGCCAACGCGACTTAGAAGAGCTGACTGGTGGTAGAAGTTGATGTTGGTTATCGCCCTCTCTGTCCTCTGGGCGGATACAAACTTTTCTGAGCAACTTCGTAAATTATTTGTCGTTGGATATGAAATTATTGTGAGCATCAAAAGGAAAGATTTATGAACTTGCACAGATTTCCATTAATACTGTTTATGTTTTTACATGCTAACGTCTGACTCTGACCAATATTCACAGGATGCATGCAGTTACATTGCATCTGTTCACAGGAACATTTCTTTCGAGATTTAAAGCCAGAAGCATGTCAATCACTAATTCCACAGATTATATATATAGAAACATAACATCGATTAGAGGAGCAGCTACAGACGAATCTAATGCTGATTAAAATTATTAGAGTAGCCTAATACAGGGAATGGATCATGGGCTAGCAAGATTATGCAAAGCTCACAAATCAAATCACAACTATAAAGAACATCCCCCTTTGTATCAGAGACTAACCCTAGAAGCTCGACAGCATGCCATGCATTCAATGGACCAACAAGCTCTGATCCAGCATTTATTGTCAACGTCCTAACTAAGCAAAGAAGAAGCCAACGCCTTCTTCTTTCTTCCATGCATTTACTCCCGAGCAGTCCTTTCAACAACGCTGACATTTAAAGCTATCACGGTGGCTGTGCCTTTTGGCTTTCGTGTTTTCTTAAAGAAAGCCCGTGGGACATTACGATTTTCTCTTGTTCCAATTACACTACGATCAATTTATTACTTATATAAATTAAAGAAAAGAGATCCCTAAATTCAACCCTCATTAATATAATTAAATTATTTAATTTATAAAATAAAAATTTTTATAAATCATTGTAGCAATGAACAATATCATATTGATGCATTCACATAATCATATTGTGTATGTTATTTATGTGACATGCCAAGTTCAAATAAAAAATTAATTTTTTTTGCTAAATAATAATAATAATAAATTACAGATATTATGAGAAATTAAGGTTGATTGCATCAAAAAATATGCTTTGCAATAATAAAATAACCAGGCAGGGCAGTAAATTCAATTAGAATAGAAATAGTATGACTGACAATGGTGAACCCCCTCCATGCAAGTTCTTGTCAATCAATGACTTGAATACTTGTGGATACAATCCGCCCATGGCCCCTTGTTGGATTCCCCAACTATGGCCCTTAAAGACTCCAAAGCAACGCTGCAGCATTTGATTCCGGTACCCATCCCCACCAGCCAAACTTTGTCACCTTTCTTCACTCTCTCCGCGGCTTCCATGTAAGCCAGCTCGTACCACAATGAGGAAGAAGACTGGTTTCCAAATCTGTGCAGTGTCATCTGTGCAGGCTCGAAATCATTCTCTCCAAGCTTCAGATTTTTTGCAATCTCTCTCATCATTGGCCTCCCTGAAATTGGCAGGCAAAAGTGCTGAATCACAGTTTTAAAATTTGGCACGTAAATTTCATCAGATTTCTGAATAAACTTCTTCCTGATGAGTGAAACACCATAACGGAGTTTCTCCGTAAAAGGCAAGATTTTGGAACCTAGAACTGTTATATTTCCCCGGAGAGCTTCTGCTGCAACCACTGGCAAGACATCTCTTTCGAGTGTAACCCCAAGTTTTCCATTGGAGTCTTCTTCCAGCATTGCAACATGATATGCCTTGTCGTCAAAGGCACTTTGGTTTCTCGCCGTGCAAAAGATTTTGTATTTTGATGATCTTTTAGCTTCTTTTTTGTTTGTTAACAAGATTGCCGCACTTCCCATTCTGAAGGAGCAGTTAAGGAGCAACTTAGGCTTCTCATGACCTGAATACCAACCTGTAGATAAGATTTCAGTGCTAATAACAACGGCATAGGAGTTTTTGTGAGTTTTGAGAAGGTTTTGAGCCATGTCAATGGCAAGACTACTTGCACTGCAACCCATACCAGAGACATTATAGCTCTTAATGTTACTATTCATGGAGAACTTATTGATGATAATGGAGGAGAGAGAGGGTGAAGGGCAAAAGCCGCTACAGTTTACGATGAGAATATCAACGTCACGAGGAGAGAGTTTAGTTTTGGAGAGAAGGTCTTCCATAACAGGGAAAAGAACCATTTCAACTTCATTAATGGATTCTCGTTGATGGCTTTTTGGTGGAATGTAGTGCAACGCAGGAGGGAGGTAAGTCTCTTCACCTTGTCCAGACGAAGTGAGGATTTTTGACATAAAAGATATGCTTTCGCTGTCAAAACTGTTAATCAAAGAGGCGTTTTCAAGAAAGGCAGAAAAAGGAACTCTGCAGAAGGATGGTGGCTTGAAACATGAGAAGTCTACCAGGAATACTACAGAAGGATTTGAGAGGTAGGGTTTGAGAACAAAAAGAACAAGAAAACAAGACAATAATAAGAAATGAAAAATGGGTTTCCACCGTTGAAAGATAAAAAATGCTTCAATGGAAGTTACAAGAATGAGAAATACAATTCTTAGAATTCCACAAAGAGTTGAGTGCATGTGCTTAAACAGCACATTGTATGGGAGATTACTGCTGATTTTGTAACCATTTTCTTGCGGGAGCTTGAGAATCGGTCCCATTTGAGATAGGGAGATAGAGAAAAAGGATAAGCTTTGTTCCGATTCAAATCTGAGAAGGCTTTAAATGGAGTAGTAAACTAGAGCACTGCGTGCTGCAGGCAAGGCAATTTAAGCATGAGCAAACAAACATACAGTGCAATTCAACTCGCTCGCGCAGTTTGGCAGATGAGACCATAAACATTTACATAAATATATATAACTTGTAATAACTACTAAAATCAATTTGTATCGTCATTCTGCGTGTGTGTCGGCCAAAAACAGAATCTCAGCAATCAACAAGAGTGAAAATGGTTCAAAAATTTTGACATAAAACGCAGAGATCATAAATATTGTTAGTTGAGACTTTCAAACTTGAGGAGTGCGTGATTGGATAACTCTGGTCTGAACTGTAAGACTTTCGGACCGCAAGTGATGGGTGTGCTTTGATGCATCGATTGTGATGGTGATCCCTCTTCACCTTCAGCTTACTTGCTTTTAATGTAATAATTCATATTCTTATTGATAAAAATTTTAACAAAAATAAATAATAAAATATATTTTAACTTTTTACCGTTTAAATATAATTCTTTTATTATTATTATTATTATATTATAACATGTGACTAACAAAACCAACCGCTAGAGGATCGTATAGACAATTTTGTCGCGTGTATAGCATGGTCCAAATATTCAAATAGCATGTGACATCAATGATTCAGTAATGGGCAACCACTGACATTAAAATCCAACTCGATTCCAGTGACTTCAGACCAAAAGAATCCTCAAGCCACTGTGATTTCTCCATCTTAAAGCCCAATGAAATTGCAGCCCATGTTAGTATCTCAAGATTGGACAAAACGAACAGGTTGTGGTGATTTTAAGCACAGCACAGCGCGGCGCTGCCAAAAGGGTTCGGTGGGGTGTCTTCAAATGCACACGATTACGTTTCTGCTTCCCATAAGATCAGAGACCAAGAGTGAAAGCAAAGAGTACTTGCAAACATAACCAGACCTTAAAGCCACTGTCCAAGCCCAGTTTTCGTCATATTTGAAATCAAAAAAGTTTAATGATAATTAAGTGAATTTAAGGAATGCATTAATTTGTTACTTAATTAATGTATTTTTTTTCTCTTTTAAAGACAAACCCAGATATGTCCATGACTCAAAAATTCTTACCAAACATCGCATGGTTAATAACATTGTGGAGAGGAGTGACCCCGTGAATGATTGTAGCAGAGAAAGAATGATAACAAGGAGAAGAGGATAGAGAACCAAACATAATTCCTACCACGAGACAACTCATTGTCAGCTTTTCTTTCTCTTTAGGCTTGGCTTCATTCAGAGAATCGTTACCCCCTTTTTGTTTGGTCCCATATCTTATCGTACAAACCCATCTCTTGCTTTCTTTCAATCGTAGCGAGGAAGAGAAAACAATTAAGATAATAACCAGGAAATGATTATGCCTAAGCTGTGGTGCTTTCTGTGCATAATAACGTTGTTTCAACTCATAAATTTAGCCATTTCCAGACGTGAACAAGTAATAACACCACCGTTGCCTGTCTTGCCACTTCCATCGTTTTCTCAGATAAAATGGCAGCAAAGAGAGCTTATAATGTTCCTCCATTTCGGAGTGAACACATTCACTGACTCGGAATGGGGCACGGGGAAAGAAAATCCAGCGATATTCAATCCTGTTGGGCTGAATGCAAACCAATGGGTGACCACGGCGGTCGAGGCCGGAGTTTCTCTTATGATTCTGACCGCAAAGCATCACGATGGGTTTTGCCTTTGGCCTTCCAAGTATACTGTTCATTCTGTGATTGGTAGTCCTTGGAAAAATGGACATGGCGACGTGGTACAAGAGTTTGTCAGTGCCGCTAAGGCTCGTGGCGTTGAAGTGGGATTGTATTTATCACCCTGGGATCGCCACGATCGGAGATATGGCCAGGATTTGCAGTACAATGAATACTACTTAGCTCAGCTACAGGAATTACTCAACAAGTAAGAAGAGAGAAACTAAAGTTTGTTTGCTTTAAATGTTGCAATTTGATTGATATATTATTTTTATTTTTATTTGTTTGTTTTTCTTGATAGATATGGGAATCTGAGGGAGATTTGGTTCGATGGAGCCAAAGGATCAAATGCGCCAAACATGTCTTATTATTTTACGGATTGGTTTGCAATGGTGAAGGAGTTGCAGAGTTCCATTAACATATTCTCAGATGCCGGTCCGGATGTTAGATGGGTTGGTAACGAGAAGGGCTTTGCAGGAAGCACTTGCTGGTCGACAATTAATCGAACATCGCTATCAATCGGAAATGGAAACATTGTTGGGTAAGTAATTTTTGTGATCAGCTGTGTGCAATTGAAGTTTGGTTGTTGCATTAGTTAGTTTGGTAGAGAATGGTTCCAGGTCGCTTTTGTTTCTTCAGTGCTAAAGCACTTTCATTTGTTTGTTTCTCTTCTCTGTCCGTCCAATTTTCTTTTCACATTTAGAAGAGAAGATACATGTCAGCTTATTCCAAAAGCACTTTCATTTGTTTCAACGGAGGCTTAGAAAACAGATGAAGCACAGATCTTTTACAATCTATCTCAACAGTCAAAACTCAGAACCAAAGGTTGTGTTGGGTGTGGCCTCACCGAATGAACTTACTTTGTTCTTTCTTTTTTTTCTTCTTTAAGCTCAAAAGTTTTGACATGCACGTGAAGAAAAAGTAAGCACTTTGCGACTGATGATTGGTGACTGGTGAACTACTTTTCTTTTGCAGCTATCTCAACACTGGTGATCCAAAAGGGACAGACTGGTTGCCTGCAGAATGTGACGTTTCGATCAGAACCGGATGGTTTTGGCATAAATCTGAATCGCCAAAGAAGTTAAGCAAGCTTCTTGAGATTTACTACAATTCTGTGGGACGCAACTGTGTCCTGCTTCTCAATGTCCCGCCCAATACAACCGGGCTGATATCTGAACCTGACGTGCACAGATTGAGAGAATTCAGAAAAGCAATTGACACTATATTTTCATCAAATTTAGCAGAGAAGTGCTTCGTTAAAGCAAGTAGTCAAAGAGGAGGTAAAGGTGGTGGTTTTGGACCCGAAAATGTGCTGGACGATGATCACCTATGGACATACTGGGCTCCAAGAGGCAATGATAAGAAAGATGATGACCACTGGATTGAACTCAGAGCACCAGACGAAGGTTTGAGATTCAATGTGATCAGGATTCAAGAAGCAATTGGGCTTGGTCAAAGAGTCAAACAGCATGAAATTTATGTGGATGGTCAGAGAGTAGCGACCGGAACAACAGTTGGGTACAAGAAGCTTCACAGGCTTAAGAAAGGAGTGATTCATGGCCATATTGTGAGAATCAAAATCAAGGAATCAAGGGCAGTGCCCTTAATTTCTTCAATTGGCTTGCATTTTGACCCTTATTGGCACCCAAATTGGCAGTAACTTGGTAATGGTAGCTTGCATTATCTCATTGTAATGGTAGTTTGATACTACAATAAAGAATGCATTGTTGATCTGAAATCAAACTAAATCCGATTATAGGAACAAATTTGCCACCGACAAGTGCAATTTTTGTTCTACTTTTTTTTCAAGCCAAACATGCGTTGATTTCATTGCCCGCGTTGATGATTTTTCTAAAGCACTAAAAGTGCAAGAAAAAGATAAGACTTCAGAAATAAATCAGAACAGGAACTAACTGGGAATTCAGGATTCTTCCCACGGCATAAGGTTGTTATACAACGAGATGTCAAGTATCTATGCACTGTGCATGTCCGTTTCATACAAAGTGGTGCTCTTAATTACTCAAGTAAAAGAGGAACTAATTTGGAATTCAGGATTCTCCCGGTGAATCATTGCAAGAGAGAAACGCTAATAAAAACCAGGAGCAGAGGGGAAATCAGACGTAATAACGGTAGAAAGGTTCCTGTCGGCTTTTGTTTTCACTTCCGGCCTGTGCCCCGTCTTTGTTGAGAAAAATATCCACCCCTTTTTCGTCTGGTCTCCTGTCGTTAGCATGCAAACCCATCTCTTTCTTTCTCTCATTCATTAATTGCATGCAGAATGTGACGTTCCAATCTGACCTGGAAGGTTTTGGCATGAATCAAAATCACCAGAGAAATTTGAGTAAGCTTCTTGAGATTTGTTTGTCTAACAAGCACGTGAAAAACCTAATTCAGTCTGGATTTGTTTGTCCGAAGTGTAAACCTCACTTCTGAAAAACCTGAGCAGTCTGCTAGTTTTATGCCTGCGAGCAAGCACAGGCAGGAAATCATGGAGCCTGTGGAAGTTAACAAGTGGGTATAGGGCAATGCCGCCATCCGGATGCTACCTTGCGCTCTTTCTGCCATGGAATCTGGCTGTGAATACAGCGAACAGTGAAATTATGGAACCAATTGAGGCCCATCATGGAGTAGCAGAAAATATTTGGTCAATGAAACTATGGAACCCAAAACGACAATGTGAAGAAGTTAAAAGACATGGAGCGTTTTTTGGCTGTTCTTCCTGACTTTAATAGCACACCACAGTATACAGACCCTTGTGTGACATGGAAATGCAGTTGCCCTCCTGGGGGATACGAGTACCACCGGTTACATAAGACAAAAGGTAAAGACCTGACCGAATCTGCTAATACTTCTTCCATTAACACTTCGTTCACATCATATGCTGCCATTATACAACTTAACAATAGATTTCTTAAGTCGTGAGCTGGTGTAACACAACCAAAACTGCTAAAAGCAGATAATTTCAGGCACATTCAGCTTCCTAGTTCCAGTCTAGGATAAGCATATAAATGAAGCCCTTTATCCATGTGAAGTGTGAACATGGTCCAACAAGTGGCTTCCTTGGTCTCATCTGCGAGCTTGAATTTGAAGAATTTGATGAGAACAGCAGCAAAGATTTTCATTTGGCGACGAGCAAAATCCTTCCTGATGCAAATGCGAGGTCCAGCCTAATTATTATGTAACGTAAGGAAATAATGAATATAGTGTAAGATGAATCAACAAGTAAATTTTGAGGGAAAAAAAATGGTCACTGGCCTGAAATGCAGCAAACTTAAAAGGACTTTCAGGTCAGAAGACACCATCAGCAAGCCATCTTTCAGGGCAGAATTCCTCTGCATCTTCTCCCCAAATGCGTGCCATCCGACCCATTGCATAGGGCATGTAGTTTATGGCATCTCCTTTCTTGACTCTGAAACCATCAGGGAAAATATCATCCTGCAATGAATTTTTTAATCGGGGTCATTATTAGAAGAAGAGTAATATTTATGATTTTTACAAACCATAAATATATCATTCCTGACCAGTGTCATGAGTTAATGGCTCTGTGAAAATTGGATGTGAACAAATAAAGAGAGAAGTGCATGGACTTTAGCAGTTCATTATGGCTACAAGGTGCTTCCAAGAGCTATCATAAGCCAACCACGAACAAACCAAAATTTTAGATTTTTCATGCAAAACGGAAACTTAAATTTGATGAGTGCATAAAAGATTATGATTGAAGAGAAATTTTCTCCATGAAGATTAACAATGAAACGCCAATGTATTTCATCCATTGAGGTCTTTTAGACTATGAGAACCTACATGAGATTACAAGGAAAACACCCAACACATGAATGCCGAGCACGGCCCAGAACCTTTCACTTTTATATTTCCTGACGCATTTTTTTTTCCTGCTTGATCAATGAGAAAGCTATTAAGATATAGAGAGAGACTAATATTCATATATGATACAATTATCGTAAAAACTGAGATTCATACATGAAGTAGTTGCATATTTCTCAAAAAGAAAAAAGAAGCAAAAAATTAGGGTAGTGAAGGCATTTTTGTGACATTTGATATTTACAAAACATAAAAAATAATAATATAGGTTATCATGTGGCAGCTACAAATAACACCCAAAGTCCTTTATTCTTCCATGCTGTAGCTAACAGTGATCAAAGGAAATTAGACTTTACGAAAATAAAACAGTTAGTTAACAAGTGCCAGAGAAATTACCACAGGAATAGCTGGATAGAGTCTGAGAGTTTCAGTTAGAGCAGCATGAAGGTACTGCATCTTGTCCAAGGCCACTTCATTCATCAACTTTGTAAATTCATCAGCAGAAATGTTGTCCTGAGCTTCAATTGCTTATTTTAACTTCCCATGCAACCTTCTCTTGAACCAAAGGATGTTTGCAGAGCATGTGAAAGAACCAAGTAAGCGTCTTTGCAGTTGTGTCTTTGCCTGCTATGATAAAATTGAGAGTGATATCTCTCAAATAGTTATCAGTCGTTTGTTCTGGGTCCATCTCACTCTCCATCAAAAACCTTGACAGTATATCTTCTTTTCCTCTCTGCTCACCAGGAAAAATTTCAAAATGAAATTGTCAATGACTTTGATGTTTTGCTTTAGGGAGGCTTCCAAGCCAATATTAAGAAACCTTTTGACTTTCCACAATATATCAACATATCGCCAGTACACAATAAAGTTGGAGTCATCAAAGGCCTTGGTGAGCTGAGTTGCAAACTCATCTGAACCAGATAGAGCATTTAACTCAACTCCAAATCGCACCTTGAATATTGAATCTAGAGTTGACTTCATCAGCACAACCTGCAAAAATAGATTTAAATTTAAAATCCACTTCTAAGTTATATGAATGATATCCATAAGGTTGGCATGGAATCAAATCAAGGAAAATTGAGCTTGAAAATCTGTTAAAATTATATATAAGCATTAGCATAAGCATGTTTCATCTCCTTTTCCCTCTTATAAATAAGAGAAGAGAGCGAATTAAGTGCTAGCTTCTTCATAGTATGTTTTCTCAAGCTTGACAATGACAACACTTCCTAGTTTCTTGCAAGGAGCAGTTGGTGCTTTTCTGTAGGCACTACTTTAACAATGATTTCCCCAATTTTCATGATGCTGGAACAGTTACTTTGCTTCAGAAAGTTTGTTAACAGTTTTTTATTTGACATCTATCTTTGAAGTCACTAAATCAGCTATTAAAATGCATGAAGTTTTCAAGTATGGTATAATTAGAAACCTGCATATCTATAGACTGCTTCGCTGCTGCTGCAACAGAAATTTTCATAGCTAACTTTGCAGCGTTAGTTCGAAAAACAACAGAACTGAAATCTCTCAGGACATTTGTTGAGAACTCGAAACTTGCAAGCTTCCTTTGGTGGCGCCATTTTTCCCCATCCACTGCAAATATCCCATCACCAAGAGATCCTTCATTATGCCCCAGTTGTAATCACCCTGAAATATCATCATATCCAATTTTCAATATAAGATGACTAATCCTTAACCGAAGCCGCACAGCAGCCAGGGATTTTATTTTCACAACAAGAAAGAAATTGTACAGTGAGTTCATTAACGTTTATTACCTTGCAGTAATTAGAGAAGTTAGTTTTGAGTACATATTCAACATTTACTGGATCAGCAGTGAAAATTTCATTATATGATGGTACAAGCAGACAAAAGGTACAATACTTCTTAGCAACTGATGTTTGGTAATCAAAAACTCTATTAAAGTTTATGAGCAGATTAAACATTAGACCTGCAACTGGAGGCCGTTGATACTGAAAGATTAATTCTTTTATGCAAAATAACAGATATTTGAATGCAAATAGTATCACAAAAAAAAATTAAAATTCCAAACAGGATTAAAATAAAAGAAGATGAAACAAAGAATCTGACAAGCAGGAACATCATGACAGAAGCAAAAAGCAGAGCACCCATAGCGAAAAAAAAATTGTGCTTATAATTTAGAAGCTGACTTTGAGTAAGAGTTATAGGGTTTGATGTCCTTATAGACAGCATATCATTATCTTCTATTAATAACAATTTGTATCCAGTGTCAGAAGAGGAAAATTTCACACTGAAATATTCTCTTTGGGATCATCTGTAAATCAAGGTTTGGGCATTGGTATCATCTGTAAATCAAAGTCTCGGCATTGGCATCATCTGTAAATCAAAATTTCAGGCGTTGGGACTATATGTAAACGGTTTTATCAGCTTAGCATTGATCCCCAAATGATGTTTGAGCTCTTTGAATAGATTCTGTTAGTTATTTTTGGAGATTTTAATAGCAGAAAACAAAAGAAAGTTATGGTATTAACAAAAAGGTACTTTTATAAAGAATCAACCTGAAACCAATACTATAACTTAAATTGGCATTTGAAAGATACTTTAGGTCATGGGAGTGACTAATAATATATTTGCACTACAGAGGGCATGACCACGAAATCTGGTGATTAGGCAGCATATATGGGCCTCATATCAAGTGGATGTGTTCAGAGTGATCTGTTAAAGGTTTGTCCATGCATCCAATAGATGCATATTTCATTCTTAAAACTTGACAAATGTAGTATAGAAACTTCAAGGCTAGCAAACTAAGATCATTCAATACATAAAAACAAATGATATCTTCTGCATCTGCACAAGAAAGTTGCAAATATCAGCTAGATGAACAAATAATACCTGCTGATAACAAGACAATAAATTTCCCAGTTATAACCTGTGCTTCAAATGTAAAGTAGGAACTAGAAATAATGGTTTTCCTTTATTGTATATGATCCTAAATTTAATGTCTCCATTTACCTAATGCCATCAAAGAGAATTGAGCAGACTCCAAATCGTAGTATATCCCCATATGTTTCTTCCAACAAAAAATTTCTTGCAGGTACATGTTTAAAAGATCATATGAAAGGGTTGAGAACCTTTCAGAGAAACTGATGGTTCCCAGTGTCAGAAAAAGTTAACAATTCGCTAATTGATCAGGGACATTATCATGAAATCTGAGACTCCATTAATAACTCTCTGATATTTTGCATGCAACCTTCATTCTTAATTATTTTAATTAATTCATTCAAGACCAATACTAGTTCCTCCATCACAACCTCAGGCGACCCTTTCACGGAAAATTCATGAACAACCCCATCTACTTCAACCATGCTACAGCCAGGGACTTCCTTTCTAATTCCTCTTTCTTTCATTAAGTTTCTAATTTTCTTCACATCATCAAATCTACTAGCTTTGGCATATATATCACACAAGTTCACATAGAAAGCATGGTTCAGAGGATCCAAATTAATTAGATAGTATGCCACTCTTTCTCCTAATTCAACATTCCCATGCATTTGACAACCTCCAAGCAATGCACCCCATACAAACACATCCGGCTCCATTGGCATACTTCTTATAAGCCCTTCTGCCTCGCCAAAGAGCCCAGCTCGGCTAAGAATATCAACCATGCAAGCATAGTGATAGACCTGTGGTTCCATCAAGTATACATGTCTCATCATGTCAAAACACCAGCGACCTTTCTCTATTAAACCAGAATGAGCACAAGCTGACAAGAGCCCAACAAATGTCACATGGTCTGGCTTCATTCCGTCTGCTTCCATCTCTCTTAAAGTATCAAAAGCATCCTTACCATACCCGTGAAGCGCAAACACTGAAATCATTGCTGTCCATGCCAAGGTATCTTTCTGAGGCATTTCCTTAAAGACTGCATGAGCTCTTTTCACACAACCACATTTACCATACATATCAACCAGTGCTGTTCCAATGACCACATCACATTCAAGTCCACTTCTCCTTAAGTAACCATGAATCCATTTGCCATTATCAATAGCACCAAGATGAGCACAAGCCGAAAGTACACTAGCAATGGTAATCTTATCTGGCTCAATCATCTTATCTTCATTTAAATATTGCATTTCTTGGAAAAGTTTCAAAGCATCCCTTGGGCGGCCACCTTGAACAAACCCCGTTATAATCGAATTCCAAGTAATAATATTCCTCTGCTTCATCTTCCTGAACAAATCCAACGCCGAGTCAAGATTCCCACATCTCAAATACCCGATAATCATCGCATTCCAAGACACCACATCTCTACTCAACATTTTATCAAACAATATCCTTGCACTGCTCACAAACCCGCAAGCCATGTACAGACTTATCATTGAGTTTTGCACAAAAATATCGTCACACACTCCAAATTTGATGGCTTGGCCATAAATGCTGAGTCCTACACGACCATCAAGCGTCCTCGTACATTCCTTCAACAGAAATGGAAAAGCGAGGCAGTCAGGTGTAATGCCCCTGCAAAGCATCTGCTTGTACAATTTTAAAGATTTACCCAAATGTATATCATTTGGTTCACTGGTTTTAGACGCATGGGCTCTGATCATGATGTTATAAACATAAAGATCAGGCTTCTCTATGAGATGAAAGACATTGGTGGCGTAACTAAGAGACCCAGATTCTGATAAGGCGCAAAAGAAAAGGATGCGAGTAATGAGGGAATCGTGATCGTTTTTGTGTAGATTTGGAGATGTTATGATTTGGGCATGTATTTCTTTAAGCTCTCTCATGCTCTTGCATTCTTTGATTGCGTTTCCCACAACAAGCTTAATGGATTGAACGTTAGGGGTTGAAATTTTGGCAGGAGAATTCAGCAACGAATAAGTGAGATGTGCCAGTTTTTTGGACATTGATACCTCTAACTTATGCATTAAACTATAAGAAGTCACGTTCTTTCTGCATCTGCAACTCTGGACATGGTGCAAAATTTGCAGAATAGTCGATAAACTTATAAACTTAATGCAACAACAGGTTACATAGATAGCTAGAAGATATATAGTTTCTGAAAAAGGAACTGCACAGAGACAAGCGAGAGCTCCACTGGCCTCAACGGTGACAAAGCTAATGCTTGAAAGGTTGGCTGTGTTTGTAATTTATTTACGAGTTAAAATAAATAAAACTATTATTAATTCTAAAGAATTGTCACAAATCAAATACAGCATTTGCAGTCTCAGAAATCCCCTTCGCAAAATTGTATGATGGAACTCTTTGTATACCAAATTTTTGTTCAACAAAGTTGGTACATTTGGCTTGTCTGCGAGGCACCAGAATCAAAATTCCATGGTCAATAATATGGGTAAATATTCTTATCCAAGGCTTTGAAAAAAATGTGAATTACAGTACTGAGCACAGATTCGATTCAAGGAAAAAGAAGAAATATGTTACAATGGCGGTGGAGATTCCAGATTTAGAGCAAGCAAAGTTTGTGATGCCCTAGAGAAAACCTTCAGTGACGGATCCTGCTGTTACTTCCCTGTAGATGGCGAGTGCTTCATCCATAACTTGAGCTTGAGCCAGCAACTGAGCTCTCTTCTTCCCTGATGGATGAGTAGAAAGATAATCTTGCATCCTTGAACCACCCGCAATTTGCCCCAATTTCTCATAAACTTCAGGTGCCACACGAGGATCATAGCCAGCAGAAGCAACCAACAGTAGCCCTATGTAATCTGCTTCCATTTCCATCCTATCAAATAAGAAAGTAGGTAGTATAAGGTCAGTGCAATGCAAGACAATAGATTTCCTTTGTGTTATGCATTTCAGTGTACAGAACAGGAACACATCAATTTCAATATATAGTATACAACATATAAGAAAGTACATTAAAAGGCATCAAACAGCAGATAATACGCAATGTTGGTGACAACAACACTAGTTCCTAATCAGCAGTACAGGATGTTTAGTAATAATATACATAAAAGCTTAATGAATGACTAAGAAATCGTGTCAGAAGCATGTCCACAACTAACAAGATTCTAACAGATTGCCAATTGCAAGATTTGTTCAAACAGAGAAAGGCTCCTCTTCCAGAAGTAAACCTTTACCCGCATGAGCACGTCTAAATTAGACCTACTATAATGCACAGAATGCAGTGTTGGGTTTTACAGGTAAATATGCCCAAGCAAATCATGCTTAATAAATTAATGTTCAAAGCAGGTCATTGAATAAATTACTCTTCTTACTCTTTCTAATCAATATTGAACTTTTAAAGGAAGTTTCTTTGGGACATGGATTTATTAATTTATGGGATGGACCAACTACAAACAAATTTGGAATGGAAATAAACAAAGATCTTACAGAACTAATTGAGTTTGAGATCAATAAGAATTTGATTTTCATTGAAATGATGAGAGCTTGAACTCAATGCTGAGATCATTTAGTTTTTGTGTACAAATTCAAACCCAGAGATTTCGCCCAGGAGCTCTAGATGTATAATCCATTGCTATACATATTTCATATGCAAGTAGATATGTATGACCTATTATATATAGTTTATGGATTAGGCAAGGTACCTATGTGTACCATTGGCCCCATTTTCCCAAGTTCTCCAAATCAAGTTTTTCATGCATGTTTCAAGTATTATTCACTATATGTTTCAAGTTTTTTTTGCCATTTTTTAAATTTTTTATTGCATGTTTTAAGTATTGTTTGATATTTATCTTAATGTTTCAACATTTTTTTGTTTGTTTCAAGTTTTAAAAAACAATGTTTCAAGCTCCATACACATAAAACTAAAAAGGGATAACGGCACCCGAGGGTACTGTAGCCAAGTCCAGAGTTTAAATATCATAAACAAATGATAACAAATATATTAAATTTTTCATCTGGTAAAATTAAAGAAAAAGTTGCCATCTAGAATGAATTCAAGCTTGAGTTTGAAATCTAAGAAACCAGTAATATTACCAATGATCCACTCAAATTAAGACCAGTTTCATTTTCCAAGCTCAAACTAAATTTGTTTGAATTCAGCTCCAATAGCTAAACTACTTGGCTGCTTGACTTGTTCACATCCCAGCCTAGACAAGGATGGAGGTTTCTGGACTCTTATAGTTTTCAAGCACATTGCAGAAGGGTCCAACGTTAACCATTTCTCCATACACTCATGACCACACAATCAAAGTTCAGATTGTCAAATACTCTTCCACTTTTAATGTATATTAACATGGAAAGCTATTAGCGCCCAGTGGTACTAAATATATATAAGAATTGCATCCCAAACCCAGAAATGGACAAAATATGTGACTGATGCAGTGCAGATCTCAGTGACAATGTTTACAACAAACTCTACTAAAATCACAGAAGGTCAAGTAATGCCAGTATGAAACTGATATCTGGTTTAAATTCCAACTCTATATCATATTTTTGAATGATATATTAAAAATAAACAAATGATAGAATTTGACACAACCAAACTAATGATTTATCTAAGCATGTATGCATATTAATACAGAGAAACCCTTCTGAGATCCTTGCTCTATAAACTGCTGAATCCCGAGCACCAAAAAGCTACCAGAAATTAATTCATCCTGGAGCCATCTAATCATGCACTTCTGCACCTTCACAAAGCTTTTACTCCTTTCCGTGCACATGAACTATAAAAAAATAAGAAAAGGATAGTCCATAGCTAAAAAATCCCTCCACCGATGCAAGCCATCTACTAGCTAATAAAAATACAAGGCTTTACCCAAGATCTGGTAAGATTTATGCATAAATGCACTTGTTGAATGAGAAATTTCAATTAATTAAAACATCCAAAATCCTGAAACCCTTTTTCTTTTAATCTTTTTATTTTGGATTTCTAGTTTGGATACAGCACTGGATCAAATTGTAAGATTTAAAAACTCATCTCCATGAGAAATGGGTCAATCAAATGATCATCAACAATCTAATACTAGATAGTGAAAGCTGAGATATAATACACACAAAAGGTTATGCAAGCAAGCCCCAACAATAATTCAAGATAATAAACACAGGAAACATACTTGCGGGAGAAAGGAAGCCTCAAGAAAAGAGTTGACATTGTGTTGACAACATCAGGCATAATGAACTGATAAAGAACCAGCTGTAGGATGGCAAACCATAGATTCTTTGTAATCCCTTCCGCATTATGTCGAGCCACAGCATGTCCAACCTAATTAGAAAATCAAGCATAAACTCTTTTAAAAAAATAAAAGAAAATCAAGCATAAACCTTCAATGCATCCCTAATATAAAAGCATTAAATATTTATACCTCGTGCGCGATAATGGTTGCTATCTCTGCATCAGTTCTAAAGTGCTCTAGCAACCCTGTAAACACCACAATTTTGCCACCAGGTAAGCAAAAAGCATTAACAACAGGATCATTCACCACCAACACCTCCCAATTTAGTCCATCCAAATGAGAAGTCTCCGATTGTAACCCTTTCTCTTTACCCTTCTTCCTACTCTCTTGAATCCACTTATCATCAAGAATTTCATCATCTTTATGCCATTTCCCCTCAATCTTCCCTTCACCATCCTCAGACAATGCCATCAACGTATCATGAGCTCTGCCGTCATGCGCCGCGTCAGTCTCACTAGAAGCATACCCCATGTCACTCCAGACCGTCTCATGCTTCAACCCTCTCTGCAAAGCCTCAATTATATCTTTCGCTATCAATCTAACTTTCAAACTATCTGGGTGTATCGCAGGCAATATCTTCCCCTTAAACGCGGCTTTCATTTGCTCAAACTGCGACTCTCCCAGCTGTTTCTCCAAAGGTTTTGATAAAAGCACGAAATGGGTTCGTTTAGTATATGGTATAGTCTCTAAATTCCCAAAATACAAAGTAATCAAAACCCCAGAACCCACAACAATAACAATCAACATATTTCTCGGATTCTCTAGCCATTTTCTCGGCCCTCGCGGCCTAAAATGCTGTACTCGGTGACGATCTACATAGTAATATCTCTTAGCAGTATTAAAAGCCGGGTTACAACAACTCTTTCTCAACCCTGCTGAAAATCCAAGTGTTCGCGAAATACAATAAGATGAATAAAACGCATAAGAAAACTTAGCAGTATGTGCAGACCCATTAGGGTAAATTCTCGAACACGATTCTTGGAACGGAGCTTTAGGCACAATCTTCGAAGAGAAACTGCGAAAGGCATCGAGTACGACTTTTGATCTCTTGTAACATGCCATAACTATGACGGTTCAAAAACATTAAGAAGAAATATTAAGTTTTCCAGAAAGCCAACTGAAAATTAATGAGAATCAAATGATGAAACAAATTAAGGAAGGGAAGAGCGGTAGGACTGAGTACAGATGTCTAGAAGCGGGAGACGGTGGAACTTTTCCTGTCACGTGTGGTAACAGCTCAAAGCTTTGATCGGGTCTTCAACCGGGCCGGGTCATGTTGTTGAATTACTTCGTGAGAATAGACATGCTAATTAGAACTGATGCGAAGGGCTAATTAACATTTAGATCATAAATTAACCAAAAAATTGAAGTTTAATTACCGAAAATATAATCTTTTTTCATTTTAACATAAATTAGAACAAATGATTGGAAGCGATTCTCTTACATTTTTATCCAAATTTGAGGATAACAAAATAAAGGAAAATTTTCAAAAAGAGTGAATAAATAAAATTAAATTTATTTTATATTTTTTAATAAATTAATAATAAATAATTTTAATTATATTTTCAATAAATATCTATTTAAATCAAAAATAATTAAGGAAAAAATTTTATCCAAAATTATCCAATAATTAAGAACAATTAAGGCAAAAATTACTACATGGAGCCAACGTGCTGCTGTTGAAGTTGCTCCTTGGATGCATACAGGCGGCTCCATTCTCTTCATTATCAGAAAATTAATTTTGCCTAATTTATAAATTGTTCCACTCACTGGCCAAAACCAAATTTGTCTGATCGGTTCTTAGGCCTTCACCGTCTGTTGCCACCACTGCGACCCCTGCCACCACCGCGACCCCGGCCACCTCCGGAGCCACCTTTAGAAAACCTATTATTATTTCTTCTATCAGAGAATCCACCGCTTCTGCCACCTGAAAACCTACCACCAGATCTTCCTCTCGACTGTTCTCTTTCTTGCAAGCGTGGCAGTTCTTTCAACGCATCTAAGCTCACATCAGCGGCATTTTGTGAAACTGCAATCACAAAAAACAAAAATTTAAATTGCAAGACAAAAGGTTAAGCAGTTACAAGTGCAGGTATGTAGCAACCATAAAGATGAACAAGAAGAAATCATGCCCAACAGATTTAAGAGCAACAGAGCAGAACCGGTTAAAAGTAAACAACATACAAGATTGTTTGTTTATAATAAACCACTCATAACATTCATTAATAAACTATAAAACAGATGAGTACCAGAAAGAAACAAGTCCAGATCCTCCGCGGGCACATCAAACACCGCACCATTCCCATTGGCTGTGAGAGCCATACCCTTTACTGACTCTACCTTCTCCTCGGGCAAGAATCTCCTCAACACACCAAAGGCAAAACTGCAATATGATTCACGATATTTTGTTTTAAAAAAATGTCAGACACCAATCAACAAAGTTAAGATGTCTAAACTGAACGGTGTGTGCAAGCAGTAATACAAACTACAAAGAGCTGTATACACCCAACACGAGCTAAAAAAATTCATCCCTACTAGTATATTGCAGTCCAAAACATTTGACAAGTACACTGATAACCAATAACTTCATATATTAAACCAAGGAGGAACTCAATATCTTCAGAAAAGCAAGTCCATGTTTACCAAATGTGATAATAGAAGCTTGAAATGTCCAAGAATGTTATCATGCAGAGAAAAGAGACTGCCACCCAAACACCAATCCAGACAACAAAAAGCCACACAACTTAGGTGCGTGAGCCACAGATTTGACCCATTGACATTCTTCACCATAAAAGATCCAAATGCACCACTGATTTTTGTAACATGTGGACATCAAAGATCAAACTAGAAAGGTGAGAAAATTTTGGAGCTTACGATGGAGTGTAGATGGGTTTTCCTGCTTCGAGAAGCACCGTAACATGATCCTCCAAAGAACTGAGAAGTGATCTACTCTTTATCTCAGTAAAACCCTGTGAATTATGCAATAAGCATATTTTCAGAATGTCAAAAATTCAGAGGTCAGCTGAAAAAAAGCACATAGCTGGACGTCGTTAGCAATTGTGGATGCAAAGGAAGAAGAAGAAACATGAAAACTTACTGTAGCCCTGGCAAGTGCTTTTGCAAGCAGATCTGCAGCTGATAGACCAGAATTGTTCAGCAGGTCCTCAGCAGCAGACTTGAAAGTAGGAATTACACTGCAACCATTTCATACATATTAACCACCGTTGGATCCAACTGCACATTAAACATCTTAAAGAACCGATATAGAAGGTATACCTATCAGAAACTTGGGTTATTGTTTCAGCAGCTTCCACACCAGCAGCCTTGGCAATATCAGCTGGCTGAGGAGCAGATATGTGCTCAAATTTCACACCAGATTCTCTTTCTATCTTAGATACATTTGACCTTCTAGGATCATAAAGCATTACAGCAACACCAGTATTGCCTGAAAAAAAAGATAACGCATATCAGCACTTTATCAACATGTGAGTATTCAGAGCAGAAAACAAATGCCGAATTTTCTATATATACCCGCTCTTCCTGTACGTCCGGATCGATGAATGTAGGCTTCTACATCACGAGGAGGCTCACACTGAAACACAAAGATCTGTATAAGTATATACCATACAAAAACATCATATAAGAATTCCCCAAATAGCACACCGACAAACCTGAATAATTAGCTGCACATCATTGATGTCCAAACCCCGTGCTGCCACATTTGTGGCCACCAATGTCATGAACTTGCCTGACCTGAACCCAGAAAGTGTGACCTGCAGGTACAAGATCACAAATTCAATAAAAGTTGACAAATAATCAATAAAAGTAACTAAGAGAAAAACACCAGTTCCACAAGATCATCACAAATTAAATATGAATAACTTTTCCTTCAACTATTCCAGCTTGATTGCAAAAATGAAGCTGTACTATAGAAACTTCAGCTTTTACCATTCTGCCATTCACTATTGCTGCAACCTTGTCAACATCACCAATGCTATTAATAAAGATCTACACTCCAAAATTTTGAATGACTGTTTGACAGGTCAACAAACATTTCTTTCCTTAAATATGCCTAAAGTTTTACCGAGTATGGCTAAAGTTTTACCGAGTATGTTGCTGACTAAACAAATTTAACATGTTCAAAGACTATTTTGTTCTGTTTTTTCTAGGAAATTTGTATGCAAAGGAAAAATTCTACTAAACAATTTACCTCACGTTGAGACTGCTGTATGTCCCCATGTAAAGCTCGTGCACCAGGCAACAAGTCAGCAAGTTGAGAAGCACATTCTTTTGTCTCAGTGAAAATAATTGCTCGGCCTCCACTGAATCAGAAGAATCTCAGAGTTAGAGACTGACATATTCAATAAGCTGTGAACAGGTACAAACTAATCAGACATCTAATTGAACAGGTACCCAAGCACTATAAACAACCTACCTGCTATAACAACGAATGATATCAGGAATAACTTGAGGTCTTGCAGAACTGGAACAAGGAAGAACAATATGCCGGACATTGGTGCTAGCCTTCATTTTATCATTGCCAACAAGATCTACGATTTTCTTATTTGATTTAAGAAACTTAGTAGAAATCTGGCAATGCAAAACCAAGGATTTAGTTATGGAGACACAAAGGAGACTATCATAACATCTTATATAGGCGCAAAACTCGTGAGATTCGATTATGTTAAGCATAAAATCTAGAAAGGTAATATAATCCAGAGTAATAGTTAGGAAACACACATGCTTCACCCAGCCAGGCAAGGTGGCACTGAACAGAAGTGTCTGAACTTTACTAGCATCCTCAACTTTGCCTGCAAATTTCAATTATAGATAATGACTAATGTTGAAAATAAGTAAATGTAAGATGCAAGTACTATATGCGAAGAATACAAACCCAGAATGAGTTCAACATCTTCAACAAAACCCATCTTAAGCATTTCATCAGCCTCATCAAGGACCCGAAACTTCAACAAACTTAAGTCAATATTTCTCCTCTCAATGTGATCCTGCACCATATATAAATTTAAGTTAACAACCACATGATCAATGAAATATCCTTTACAAAGTACCAAGACAGCAGTTAATGTGAAACTGTTAATTTTTTAACAGAAAAATTGTTTCTAAGGAGCAAACCTTGACTCGGCCAGGGGTTCCAATGACTATATCAACCCCTTTCTTCAATTTAAACTCCTGACTATGATAGGGAGCTCCTCCATATAAGCATAACGAGGTAAATCCCATTGCTCCACCATAAACATCAAAGTCCTCATGAACCTAAAACAAATTCAAAATCAAAATGTCAAAAAATATTGCTTCAAAAAGAAAAAGAAATTTCTTTAACTCTCATTTCATACCTGTTTGGCCAACTCTCGAGTGGGCAAAAGTACCAAAACGCTTGGAGGCCTGCCATATCCAGTCTTCCCCAATGCTTTTGTTGGCCCATTCGTTAGAGACTCTAAAATGGGCAACACAAAGGCCAGAGTTTTACCCTGTATGATTTTAAACATGGCCAGAGGTATAAATGAACAAGAGATTATGGGCATCAATCCCCAGAAAGTATTCTGTTGAACAAACACCATCTACCACACCAATGAGTCAATAACTCATACGGCATTAGCAACACCGGTACATTAATTTTAGTACAAAACTTAATAATTTTCTTATTTTTTACAAAACAGAGTTATGAGTTATGAATTCAACGTAATGATAACTAAATCATGTTTCCCTACTTTCCTTTTTACAGTAAGTGTTTCTTCTATTTGTCTTTGCATTGCAAACAAATGCTTGGTTGTAACCTTAGCCAAGCTAACCATTCAAAATTTTAAAAAAAAATCACATAAAATAAAATAGCAACACCCATGTTTATACCTGACCAGTCCGTGCCCGTCCAACTAAATCAGAGCCATCGAGAATCATATCAAAAGTCATCGCCTGAATAGGAAATAAAGCCTCAATCCCCTTGGACTTGAGCGTCGCCTTCAACGGCTCGGATATCCGAAACCGTGAAACCGCATTCGGATTTTCGCTACGCTCCTGCTCTTCTACCTCATCATCTACTTTCGCTTTCTTCTTCTTCTTTTTATCCTCTTTCAAGTTAACCGGCTCGCCTAACTCCGAGCTCGTTTCGCTTCTTTCTTCCTCATCTTCCATCTTCGAAACCTTCCGTTTCTTGCTATCTTTCTTCTTGCACTTTTTCTTCTCCGAATTATTTTCCTCTTCAGAGTCAGCCGCCTTCAGCTTTGACTCTTTCTTTCTCTTCTTATCCATCGAAGCCTCAGTTTCCTCAAGGTTTTCAAGCGCTATTTTCTTCTTCATCTTCTTCTCTTCTTTTGCTCCGTCAAATAGAGCTATCGAAGGCATGAATATATCCGCAACTGTGGAGAAAGAGAGAGAAAGATACAGAGAGGGAGATATAGCGTCTCCTGCTAAAAAGAATTGTGGCAGTGAGTGGCAGAAGCAGGAGTGAAAGAGGAAGGAAAATGGTTAGGGTTTCCCTAAATATATGGTTTTGCGGTGGAGAGATTTTGAACCGTTGGATTTAAAACCCTATTTAACTTTAATATCTGCCGTTAGATTGCAATTTTTGGCGCACTTTAATAATACAACCGAGTAACAGATCATAAACATCTGAGAAGCGTTTGAAGGACGAGGTCCCACTCTCAACATTAAAGCACGTGTTATATACAGTAATAAACGGGCACGCGAAGCTGCAGGCTTTGTGGAAGTACAGTACAGAGAAGTAAAGAGCGCTATTTCACTACAAAATATTCCAAAAGCATTCCTCTCTTCTTCAGAAGTGTATTTGTAAGGGCAACAAGAGAAGCACTTTTAAACTGTGTAGAAGCACTATTGTCAATGCCAATAGCCCTGTCAAATGCATTTAACCAAGGCCATCTTCCTACCCCAGCATGAATGGCCTACACTAATTAGCAAACAACTTGCAACATGGTTTAGAAAAATTATAATGCTTCTAGTCATGGATTATTGGCCTCGTCTTCTGCAATATAAATGTAGTTTGTACAACACATAGATACCAGCAACGGATAGTTGCAAGTTTAGAGCAAAGCAGAGAGGACAAATCCCAGAATTACATGGACAAACCATGTGGGGATTTGTTGTTTTTGTGAAGAAGAAGCACTATGGCACAAATTGAATCCATACCAGATATCACTAGGAATAAAAGTGTTGTAGTAAAATGTAACTGCTCTTGAATTATAACCATAAATCTTCACACTCTCAGGTTTCCAACCATCGGGTCCACTTCGATACAAATACACATAGCAGATTTGATAGGCACATGGTCCATGTATCTGAAATGTATCGGATGAACACCGTTCAAATGTCCTTGTAGACGGATCATCCAATCTTGGTGCATAAATCTGAGTATCAGCATTTCAAAAATTATCACAAACATCAAAAAAAAATTTACATTAAACTCTATTGATAAGTTAGTTTTTCACTTCTGGACAAATATAACAGAGATATTCATGCCCATTACATTGTTATAAACAATACTTGATCTAGGTCGTGGAAATCCAATTCAAACACCCCAAAATAATAAAAATTTCCTTAGAAGTTCCATTTAAACTCAAACCAAGAAGGTTTAGGCAAGCATATGAATCTAAGAGACTCTAATTGTGGCAACTTTGAGCCTGTTTCAGAGCACTTTATTACTGAAAATGTTTTCAACTAAGCAAACAGTCTTTCTCTCTGCATCATACTGTTTAGCTGAAATAAACAAATACTTAGTTCAGGAGCCTAAAAGCAGTTACTTAATAAGCACAATTTTTTAGCAGAAAAGTGCTTCCTCGAGAAGCAATTGTTTAGGAAAACACATCTGCCAGAAAGCACTCTCAATACCTTAGCAATATGAACCACATCTTCAATGGCCATGAAATTATAAGAAGATCAACAAGTCAACCAAGGGCACCACATCAATTCATTAGAAAATCCAGTGAATTGAAGTTACAACCTAAGGAACTAATCTTGCCTTATATGACATTGAATATTATATAGCAAATATTATCCAATTGTTGATTACTTTCTGCTTAGGCATACAAAAATCTAATTTAATCACAATATAATCACACAACACCTTCTAAAATTCAAACCCATTATGGATTTATATATTACTTCCTGACTAAGTATACAAAAACCTAATTCAATCACGGAGTAATTATATAATTCCTTTGATTCGGTCAACGAATTTGTTTTCCATGCAATTAAGAAATCATAAACACCCATTTTCTAGCCTAAATCCAAAGCCATTAAAGGATTTCCGACGAACCTGATTTCCATAAGCATCTCCAAAGGCGATACTGATCTGATCTCGAGTGTACTTTGTGGAGGAACAGCTCGTAGTTATAATCACCCTGTAAGAACAACTCCCGAGATTCTGTTTTCCGTTTTTTCACAATAATCAGAAATTAAGAGTGGCTAATAATAATAAATAAGAATTAACATTCTACAACCAAATTAATCGCACCTGAATATAACTAACGTTAAAGGATTCGAATGCTCGAGGCTTAAGCTGCAACCACGTCGTTTTGGCTTCGGAGAGGGTTAACGTCGAGGCGAATAGAAGCAGGAAGAAAGCTGCAATTTTCATCTTATCTAAAAAAAAAGAAAAACTTTTTCTTCTCAAAAATCCCCCGCAGAGACACAAAACGATGGCGGATAGGCAGAGAGTTGAAAGCGTGGGAGTCTGTCTTTATGCACATGAATAAAATTGAAGGGACGAAGTTTCTGATTGTCTGATAATGGAGTGGGAACATTGGGACTCGCCGCATAAATTTGTAATCTAGTGAGAGACCAATAATGGGCCTGTGAGCCCATTGCCAATTTAGCCCCGATACGACATATATTTGCAGGGGTAATAATGAACTAGAATACAAACACACAAACGTTTTTGCATAATAAAAATTGTTAAGACCATTTTGTCTCCTCTAATACGTCTTTTGACGTAATTGGTGTACGCCAAAACCTGTTCATCGTTACATACTATTGGGAGATATTTTTCTGTTGGGCAAATCTTCGAACATGTTATCTCCATTCTTTAGGTGTTCAATTTGATAGAATCAATGCTCATATTCCTTTACACTTTCTCGGGCAATCTGACATTTTGGTCATATACAGCGCATTTGATGATTCATCGTATCGTTTTGGCTTCGAGTCTGGATTTCAGTTATCAACGCAAGAAATTGTGTCTCGTTGAGAAGTTGTGATCAACTGCCACGCCATGTGTTCATGTGTAACGCTGATTTTAATGACTAAATTTCAAGGGAATTTCCCTTAGAAAAGGAGAATTCACAAGGGTGTGGTCGAAGTCTGAAAATTAAGAGTTAAAACTACTAAAAATACAGTGAAAAGCTCCTAAAATGGTCTAAATTCCCCGCCACCAATTGATCTTCGTAATAGATATTTCAAAATGCAAAGAACCCATTTCATGGCACATCCACGCCGGCTCCGGTATAAGTTCATCCATAAATTTAAAGTCATATTATACATGACATCCACTTGGTCATACAACCCCATGCACAAATTCAATCATTTCCATCCATCCAGCCGACGTTATGTAGCAGTTTTCCTTCCCCTTGAGGCCAATAGCATTATCACTTCACTGGCATCTAAAGTGACCCATTTGCCTTGTGGCACGTAATCTGAATTTCTGACCCACAATCAAAGAATTACATCTGTAGATAATAACAGTAAACTATACACGAATAGGAAAGATATTTCCAACAGTAAATCTCTCTATGTTTATCCAATGCAGGGAATATACTACAGCGCCTGCATGCAGACCTGAGGGAAACAAAAAAGACCGTGTTTCAGTTCTTTCTTAACCATCAAATGTTGTTTTATTACCACTTGAATCCCCACTCCTCTTGCTCCTTGAATCTCTTTAATACCTCATCAATGGCGACATCGAATGCGTCTCTTATTGTTTCTAAGCCCTCTCTGGATTTTGCATAAACAAATTTGGGTATATATTCAATCACTTTCTCCCTCATTCTCTTTACTTCTTCTCTGCTGTAACTCTCAAGCGCTGATTTTATTGACGCGGTCCCATTTTTCACCGCATTTCGGTCTATAAAAACGGAGTAACTACCCGGGTCATCCGGCAAAAACCATGGGTACTGATAATAAGCTGATCGCTTCCAGAAAAAAACAGGAATCGAACCAGCCAACATGCAGTCAAAAATTGACCTGCGGGTGAAACTGTCGCCTCTCGGCTGCAAACAAAAATCCGAGTCCAAAAACGTCCCGAGAATCGCCGAGGTGCCGTTTGAGCACTTACTCCCGGCACAGTTCACGTCTCGGCATGAGCCCGACTCCTTCTTACAGTAACTCCGTAACAACCCACGGAAGTCATTCTTGATTGTGCCACGTGTCCCGCCGGCGAAACAGAAAAGAGTTGAACGCTTACGGTTCCGAATGTATTCCTGCCATTCCCGGACGTCGGAGTCGGATCGAGGGTGGAATCCAGTGGGGTAAGGTATGCCGACGTCAAAATAATCCCACGGGTTTCGTTCAATCAAAAGGCGAGTAATGTTTCTCATACCTCGCATGTAAATGCAGCTGGACCCCCAGTCTTCGTTTTTCGACCGTCTAAAATCCCACGTTATTCTTCCCATCGTGAGGAAATGATCCCAGCCTTCTGATCGGTTCCAGTAAGGCTGATTCCGGACCCAATTTAACATCATCTCGCAGTGCCAGTCACGCTCCTTGGGACTGGATTTCGACCACAGGTATTTCCCCACCGCTAGTCCAGCGTAAAACGGAATGAAGAACGCCGTAGCCGATTCCGGGTCTAAAGTTCTACACTTGTGGTTCAAAATCCTGTTATGAAAGATAATTTCCGACACGAACTGGTCGGTCCAGTACCATGCCGGAATTAAATTTTCCGGTACGATGCTGTCTAATCCAGTAGCCTTTCTACCAAACCCGTCGTTTATTAACACGTCGCAAGCAGAACCCCAGGGGTTCAATTCGTGGCAATCTTCTAACAGCTCCTGGTTAAGACTTTTGGGTACATCATACACGTAGATTCTGCCGGAGTTGCATTGGTCAGAAACGAGGGAGATGGAGTTCGAAATCTCGGGGGTAGGCTGTTCGGCAACGTGGGGAGAAGAAAAAGAAACGGGAACCGAACGCAGCATGAGGAGGAGGAGAAGTATCTGGAGAGAGAGGATGGAGAGGACAAGCCATACACGAGGGCTGTAAAGCGACAGAGACGGATTAATCAGCAAATTCAACGAGCTCTTGCGATCAAACTCGCCACTTTTAACCCGTTTTATATGGTCTGGCGACGGAGGCCTGGGAACGGTAACCATCAGAAGCTCGCAGATTGGCGGTGGATCACCTGAAAATGCTGATTCTATGTTAGTTTTCTCAAGGGAAAGAGGAAATTTCGGTAGTAGTTGTTTCAGTTGGAGATCAAGGATTGCGTCCGGGGAGAGGCTTTCTAGGTGAAACGAGCAGTGATGGAAGGACGCGCGGCTATTATGTTACCCGTCTGATTGAGAGACCGACAAAGTATCGGACTTTCAAGTGTTAAATCAAATGGGACAATTCTTTAACGTGGGTTCCACTGGAAAGTTCAAGTTCCTTTATGATTGCCTGATTGGGCGCGAACGCCCTGTTCATCAGACACTATTTCTAATAATACTAATAAAAATAAATATTAACTCTAATAATAGAAAATAAAAATTAATTATTAAAATTTTTTTGGGAAGAAAATATATCACCTGCAAAATCCCTTGCTGTATATTTCGTAATTGCTCCGCACTAACGGCGGGATTATACAATAACAAACCAAATGGAAAATAATCTCTTTTTTTATTTATTTATTTCTGTTATAATTATATGATCCAATAGCAACAAGCCACGAGTTTCAGAATAACGTACAGTTTTCAAAAAGTTGACCCATGACGTAACCAGTAGATTTTGTCGTCGAGAGTGCGGCGGTACAACACACCGTAAGCGGACGTCAAGACCATTATAAAATGTAACCAAAAGAGAGAGGCGGCGCCCGGTGCGGCTAGCAGCCCGATTGCCATTTTGCGGGAAAATGGCGAGGGGGAATTTTTTGGACACATGGGAAAGTCAATACGGTGAAGATTTTGGAGCGGGACCCACTTTTGCACTAATATTTCACACCAGGGATTTAATTAATTGGTGTCTAATGTAGTAAGAAAAATCCATCTACATTAGGGATACGGGGCAGTGAAAGCAATAAATTGTTGAGCAAGGAAAGGCATGAGGTTACATCATGTGATTGTTGCAACCCATACCATTGTTCTGTGAAGTGCACCGCCATGGTTTTGGAATAAAATGGGGTGTTGGGGTTTTGCTTTGAAGAAGATTATTACTTGCTTAATGGGGGCACTTGATTTAATCATTGCATTGTAGGTTCTTAATCCTCTTTGGAATCCAGAGATACTTGAAGTCACTTCCAAGTTGATGCCTCTTTTTCTTGTGTTAAAATGAATCAATACTCCTTCCTATCGGCGTCGGTGGGAGGCATTCGAAATGAGGATCAGTTTCTAGAATCAGCAAGAGGAAGAAATGTAATGCCAGGCAATGAGGACAGGAATGGAAAGGACAAAACCACATTCAAGCCATGTTTGGTGTCTAGGTACGACTGTGCGAGGGTCTACCAGTAACCTCAATAGCAAACAAGCCATGTTACACTCAACTCGGATTTGTATTATCCACGCATCAGAAGGACGATCAGCACATGTAGGTAGAAATTCCAGTTGCTTTGGCAACCACAGAAGCAATCATGGATTCAAAAAGTTGGGACAAAGATGATACTGTGTATATATGTATGTGTGCGATTGAGTCAATCCATCATTTTACTCGCTTTGTTAGCCAAGTTCATCCATCTTATAAGGTCATCTCTTAGATCGTAGATCAGCATCAATAGCACTGCCCTTTCGCTGTACGTTGTGCACGCCACACGAGTTGGACGCAGGTTGGTGTCGGACTAAAAAATCAATGTCAACCAAGCATCAGCTTTGTATTGTAAAAAAGTTTACAAAGTGGAAGGATTTCCATGTTTAATATTGAAAACGAAGCTGCTGTTGCCACAATAAGAGTTAAGTAGATCAAGAGGTTGTAATTGTGCGTAGTTTGCAACAAGAGATGGTCAAAATGACGGTAACATGAACTTGGCTCCTGTCATTCGAAGAATAGTTAGGCAGGAAGCTCCAGGATAAAGAAAGAAAGAAAGAATAGTTAAAATTTCTTGACACCACAAACAGTTCTTGTATGTAGATACTGTGAGCATTGCAGCAAGAACATCGATACACATGATGTAGCTTCTATCTGCATATATATGCATTTATTCGCAGAGTTACGGGTGTGTTAATGGAAAACCAATAATATGTTTCTAAGATCACCGCGTCATGCATATCAATACATTTCTTAATACTGACATTGTTTAGACTTCAACTTAATCATCCCACTCTCCCATTGCTAATCTCTTTGTTGCACAGTAAAGACACTGAAAAGTGAAGAGATCATTACAGCAGAAAAGATGTTCTCATAGGTTATTTCCCATTTCTTATCACAGATCAGTTATCCTATTCATGTTCAACCGTCAAGGGGTCCAACTTGAATGCCATAATAGAACTTAGGTACCAGCACCAGCAGTGACTAAGGCCCGTGCAGCTAGAATAGCCCAAGATGAACCACTGCCTCGGACCATTTAGGCTGCATTGCTGGCATCGCTACAAATTGTTCCAAGTATTTTTCTGCAAACCTTATAACCTAAGCCAGGAACAGCATCTATGTTATGTCTAATCTCCGTCGCTATTGAGACAAGAGAATTGTGGTGAATCAATGGGAGGCCAGATACTTCATTCTAGTCAAAGGAAGAGTGTCAAACATCATTCAGACAAGTAGCAGCAAATATAAATAAACAAACAAATGATGTTACTGCTTCTTTAACAACAAAGGTCCAACATCATCCCCCGTAGCTTTGTTGTGCTTTACGTCGCCTCCGTCGCAGAGAGGGAACGTCCCTGACCTCCAGCATCTACGTTCAAACAACCCCACAACCGCAAACCCACGTTATCAAAAAACAAATTGGCAGGTGCAGAAATTGACATTTGTTAACATGTCATATTGCTAATGAAACATTGCTGGTAGTGCAATTCAGAAAGCTTTTACTGCAAAAAGTTCCAATTAAAAAAAAACATCTTACCTGCAATGAACAGTGTGGTTCTTAGAGAGTTCGGTGAACACAGCAGTCGACAACCTTCTCCTCTGTCTTTCTGATATCTGGATTGATTCCCTGACCTTCCGCTCTCACCACCATCATGCGCCACGGCCTCGCCGCAACGGTCGCAACACCCTCCATTGGCGATTTGTCACGACAGAAACCAGGCACAGCCACTGAACCCACGATTGACGCTATTGATACGACAGATTCGTGCCATGAAAATGTGTGATTGTCGCGGCAAAGATCAAAAGTAAGGTGCTTGGGTCTACCTGTGGCCAACACACGCTCTTGAGAAAATCAGTGCTACGACAAGGAACTTGGTTGGACGGAACATGGAACACGTCATCTGTACGGAATTTTTTTGCATTACTACATGTTTCAATAATTGAGATCGACTATCCCAAATTTCATTTGAACAATTTAACCCGAACCGGGAAGCCAGTTTTCTTCTTGCTATCACGTGCTCAGAGGACTTATGGAACGGATGGGTGGGAAATGGGAAGCTTGTAATGAACTTTGATTAGACAAATACTCTGGTTATAATTTCGTTTCCTATTGACTTGCTTTCCTTAACTGCAGGATAATGTGTCTGTGATGTCAAACAAGAAATCCAGGTACCCATTGCTTCAAGCATATTCGAGGTTAGATCTTTGTATCTTCTTATCAATATCACAAAAGACAGTTAGTCTCTAGGGACTTGCTATATGCCAGTGTGGTGACTGGTGCATGGTCATTTTTTGGCACGAGTTGTCCTTGGGTTTTGATTTGTATAATTCCTACAATTTATGCTTTTAATATATTTTTTTGACACTTATTTCAGATTAATTTCAGATTTGGTGGTTATCATAGTCTCTGCTGCCATTGGCGAAATTGTCATTTCATGTTTGGGACAACCGTTTTGTACCATACATATACCTTCATTTTTCATTAAATTGCTTGTGTTAAGTGATCATTCTTCATTTTTCATACGGCTCTTCGACCCCTTTTTCTTTTCCTTTTGTTTTGTTTGTTTATCTTTATCTTTGGATGCATATGGTAGCTTATTTTAGGAAATTCCAGGGTAAGTGCTTCTCGTATTTCCTTGTGGCAGTTGTATGCTTACTGCCAAAGTTCGTTCTCACTACACCAGTGATGGAAGTGTTGTTCATGTTTTCAATTCCCAAGAAATATTGTTCTTCTGCATGGTCCAAGCATTCGAGCAGTCTGCTTCTGGCAATAATCTATGGCAAGATGCCTATCCTGGTGTTACCTGAATTCCTCTCACTTTAAAGCTGTCTGTTTATTAGAAAGTTTAACACTTCAATTTTCAACACCAGAATGTCTACATTTGGTGAAGTACATGTCCAAGAATTTTTTTCCTGAACACATTCCACTGCATTCTCAGTTTAGTTTTCACTCTTCTGCAAAAGAAAGATAAATATCCTACCGGATAAATTTCATCAAAATGATTTATTAGAAATTTTGTATTGTTTGAATATGCTTCATCTGCATGATGCTTCCTGCTTTTGTTGTTATTCACAGCAAAAAATATAATTTGGATGTGAAAGAGGAGGTGAATGCACCTTAGTGCAGAATCCTTTCCTTTCTCTTATCGAAGTCAGCAATAGATGATGGAAAACAAAAGATGAACAAACAATTGAAATGAGATGAACAGCATGGATTAACTGTCCCAAATCTCCTAGCTAGTTATGATTTTGTGGACAAGTTTTTCTGAAGTTGTTCAGTCAGCTAAAGCTGATTCAGAATTCAGTCTGCTATTAACACCAATCTATGGTATTTTTCTAAATTGAATAGAAGACTAAGAACAGTTTACTATCTATTGGCCATTGCAATGTACCGTGAGCTATTCAAAACATGTGCATGTGGTTAATTTAGTTACACTTGCTTGTCCGTTTCTATGTAGTTTGCACACATTCCTGCTTGAATTATATCAATATCTTATATTCAGTGCTAATTGTTCAAAGTGTGTTCCATTAATGAAGATGTAAGACAGGTCAACACACAACTGAAAAGCCAGTGTTGAGAAAGGCAGTTGCTACTCCAAAAACTCCAGTATCTGCTTCTTCGACAACTGTTGCATCCAGTGCACCATCGAAAGAACTTTGCTTTATACACGTCGACGGGGTTTCTTTTGCTCAGATCATGGCACTCTGATTTTTATGCTTTTTCTTATTTATGTAGAGATCGTAGATTGTTTCTCTCTTATACTTTTCTGCCCAATAGATGAGGAATATTTCAGATTTGTTTATCACATTTTATGGTCAAGCAAAAAGGGCAATATGAATCTCAACCTTTGTTATAGCATAAAACTGAATGGTTTCATTTTTTTATACATAATGCTGAAGTTTAACCTGTTAAGTTGGTTTCCAACAAAATGTAACTGTTTTAGTCTTTCGGTCATGGTAGACAGAACCTTATTATGTTGAACTCTACCCTGCCATGTGCTTTTTGCTATATCTATAAGGCTAAAGTTTAGCTTGTTAAGTTTGTTTCATTTTCAAGCATAAAAATGGATCATGCGCTTTTTATCTTACTGGTGTACCAGAAAGGGGGAAGGTCAGCTTGTCGTGTACAGGGTTATGCTTTGTCATGGAGATTTTACCTACCTTAGGATCTTATTGTGGCAAACAGTGCATTTGAAATGCTTCAGCTGTCTTTGCGAAATATTGTTCATCTGCCTGTTCCCTTTCTTTGTTAATCTTTGTGAAGTATATTTCTGTTTGAAGGATGCTCCTTTTTTGTCGCAGTACTTTAATTGTTCCATAAACTGAAGTGTGGCATCTTTCTATATGGGTTCCCAAGCCATAGAACTGAAACATCCAGCTATATCTGTACCAGCTGGAAGCAATGTTGACACTCAGATGCCGCCTGCTCCAGTTAAAAAGGTAATCAACATTAACGAGCCTCAAATCTGCAAAAATAAAGGATGTTGTAAAACTTTCAAAGAAAAGGATAATCATGAGGCTGCGTGTAGCTACCATCCTAGGCCAGCTGTTTTTCGTGATCGGATGAGAGGGGTGAGATTCCTGTCTATCTAAATGGTGTTGTTCTTTCTGTTTTGTTTATATTATAAAGCCAACATTTCAAGTTACATATTGGATTTTGCAGTGGAAGTGCTGCGACATCCATGTAAAGGAATTTGATGAATTCATGAGCATTCCACCATGCGCCAAGGGATGGAATGATGCTAATCCAGCATCCTAAGCAGCAGACATCCCAAGGAGTTTGATATGTTTGTGGTTTCACCATGTGATGTTTCCATTCCACTCGAAGAACTATATACTCTTTTATGCCTCAAGTGATGCACGTTTTTTCCTTTTTGTCTGCATGAAAATCTGAAAAAAGTTTCTAACAATCTTCACCCAGCGCAGTAGGTGTCAAGTTCTTTCCCAACTGATGTAGTCTGGATCAAGCTTTGACTTCAGAGTAACGCTGGTTGGTATATTATATATTATTTAATTATTTATGTCTAAGAACATGGCTATCAATATCATAGGACGTGCCGCCGTAATAATTCACGTTCAGACAGTAAATTAAACAGAAGGATACCCATCACGCGTCCTTGGAAACGTAAGCACCATTCGCACCGGGTTGGAATCGGAACTCTGTAAGTCCACGTGGCTATTGAAAAGCACGTCCATCCCCACTCTTTGAAACGAGTACTAAATGCTGTTTCTTAGTAATGTGGTACTCAACCCGGGCGGGTGTCCTAGGAGATGGGTCCGGCTATAGGTGTCACGCCGGTGGTACAGCTGACGGGCAAAACGGTAATTTAGCCGTCCGAACGGACCGTTGCTGTTCCTCGTGTTCGGAAACCAAGAAGATCACAAAGCAGAAATCAGACGGCTGGGGATTTGCCTTGAAAAGTGGGACCGGTCACGGGTACAATCCTGATAAGGAAGCTATTTGCCCACCTGTCTACTGCTGCTAAAGTCCTGATTGTTTCAGCAGAAGCAGAAGCAGAGGTGGTGCTGCGTTTTTGATGTTTGGGCCTTTTGACTTATTATTTATTAATTTATTATTTGCAGAAATGGGCGGCCTGTATCGGGTGCCTTGGGTGATCTTAGATGGGCTTTTGGACTTACTGTTTATCAAATATTATAACAATTATTGAGTTATTTTTAATTATTTTTTAAAAATTTTATCAAATTATAAATAAATATAATTTTTAAAAATTAATAAAATATATTAATTTATTAAATAATAATTTTTTAATCACAAATTAATTAATTAAATAATAAATTTTTAATAAATATTAATTTTAGTGAATATTAAAAAAAATCACACACGTAAATATATATATATTAATATTTTTTAAAAAAATTAAAAAAAATATTAAAATTTATGATTAATACTTTTTTTTAATATGATAAATAAATATTTTATTTTTTAAATATAAAATATTTAACATTAAAATTTATTTTATAAAATAATTTTTAAATAATACATAAATTAAAATAATAATAATAAATATTCATTCACACGCTGGCTTACAGTACACACTTGAATTCTAAATGAGGATATTCAGTAGCAAAAAGTTCACTACTGCCAGACCAAAAAGCCTCGAGAAATCTTGAACATAGTAACAATTGGCGTGGAATCAGAGTTCTCACTTGTCCTTTTGGCACCAACCAAACCAACCGTTATTATTGTTCCCTCATCACTGTCAATTGCATCAAACCACCCCACTCTCCCCTTCCGTCGCGTGCAATAACTCTTACTCGTTAAATATTTTTTGAAAACATCATTAATAATACAATATTTAATTATGATTGGTGGAAATTTAAAATTTTAATTAATTATTATTAAATTTAATTCAGTTTTATTTTTAAATCTTATCGATAATAACAAAAAATTCAAAGCCTCTATTACGATAAGATTATTTAACAATTTGCTAAGTATTATAAAAATTTTAAATATAATTTTTTAATATTAATTAAATCATTCTTTAAAAAAATTATATTTTAATTAATATATTAAAATATATTAAATAATATATTATTATAATATATTTTAATTAATTTATATAAAAATTATAATATTAAAAAGTGATTTGATTGCATTTACAGTTTTGTAATATTTTAATTTTTAATATAATTTTTTTAAAAAAAATTTAAAAATATAATAAATAATATTTAAAATATTAATAAAAAAATTAAAATATTAATATAAAATTAAAAAAAAATTAGGCATATTAACACTGCGGATAGTCTAGATTCTCCACGTTCCACGCGCAGTCAGCACTGCGCGTGTGGTAGATTATGTCGTTAAAACCGTGCAATTATGGCTGTCAAAAAATGCAAATGGGAAACGGTAGTACGAATGACGGCCGCTGGAATTAAATCAATCAACGATAAAATTATATAATTATGATCTGAGACAGGCCCTAACGTCGCTTCACCGCCGTCTATAATTGTCCTTGTCTCTGTCATTCCTCTGCTACTGCTTAACCAGTCCCTTTCTTCTCCCTGGATAAGCTATTTGTTAGGCTGTACGTCTTCTCTCTCTTCATAACAGCCACGCTCAGTGTACCTTGCAGCTCACGCTAAAATGACTGTTGTTTTGCTCTCCTTTCTCTCCTCGAAACAGCAATTCAAGACAGAAGAAACCAAAGTTTAAGGCTTTATTTCTTTCTCTCTATGATCTTTTTGGTCAAGCTGCCTGAGCGAGAGTCTTCTCGTTTTTTCTTTCACTTGCGTTCTTGTTGGTTGTTGCTCTCTCATCACTCTGTGTTTGGAATTGAATGGAAAAATGGAATTGTTTCTAGTAAGAAATAAGAGAAATCTAGCTCATTTTCTTGTAATGGTGGTGGTTTTGCTTCTCGGTACTACAGCTGCTCCGCTCAATGATGAAGGTTTTCATCGTTGCATTTCTTGGGTTTTTGCTGCTTTTTTGTTTTCTGCGACTTCTGGTTTATTTTGAACGTGGGCTTTGCTTATTTTGAACTTCCTATTTGATATTTGGAATTCTTGGCTTTCTTTCTTTAGAATATTTCTTACTCTAAAGTGCTTGAAAACTGGTTTTCCTGGGAATATTTTCATATAAACCGGTGTGTAGTGCAAAAAAATGGTGAGAAATGGTTTCTAAAATTCTCCAGTAGACAGATGAATGGAGGTCAATATGATGCCGTCAAAGTTTCGTTGTTTCCATGATTTTATTTATTTGTCTGCGGAAAACCAAATATCAAAAGCCTCACCTTTAAAGAAAACTAATTCCTCCCTTCAGGTGAATCAGCTTTGTAATTTATTGGCAACTACTTTCTGTGTGTATCCCAAGTTTTTGTTTTTTCCTATCTTGTAATGGTCTAACAACTTCTTTAAAGTGCTCTATTTTTTATAGAATGTTCAAAATGATGAGTTGCAGGGAAAGCATTAATGTCGATTAAGGCATCATTGAGAAATGTGGCGAATGTGGTGCTGGACTGGGACGATGTGCATAACCGCGATTTCTGTTCTTGGCGTGGTGTCTTCTGCGACAATGTTAGCCTCTCTGTTGTTTCTTTGTATGTTGAGTTCCTCCAAAATGTTATGTCATGAGATACTGCATATTTAATATATGCTTCCTTTTACATTTTAAATTGAATGCGCGGTGAACTTGTATCCTTCTTTTTTTATTCACTTGACATGTAGGAACCTGTCAAACTTGAATCTGGGTGGGGAGATTTCACCAGCCATTGGAGATTTAAGGAACTTGCAGTCCATGTATGTCCTTTAATTTATTTCTCTTGTAAAGAATATGGATTTTGATTATTATAGTTAATTGGTACGATTTGATATCTAACGTCATTCTTTGTTGCAATTTGGCAGAGATTTTCAGGGGAACAAATTAACGGGTCAGGTTCCAGATGAGATTGGGAACTGTGCTTCTCTTGTTCATCTGTAAAATTTCGGATCACTTTTTTCCCTCTCCCGTCCCTTTCTCTATTTATATGCTTATAAGTTATGTTGTTTGTTTTACGTTTTATGTGAATTTGTGCCTGACGTGATTCTTTTGTTTGCATATTATAGGGATTTATCTGATAATAGTCTATATGGAGACATACCCTTTTCAATATCAAAGCTCAAGCAGCTTGAATTATTGTAAATTTGAGTTCTCGGTGGTTCCTTGTTTAAGATTTATTTGAGATCTATGGCGGATCATTGAGTGAAATTTATTTTTTTTCAATGTAGGAATTTGAAGAACAATCAGCTTACTGGTCCTATTCCTTCGACTTTAACTCAGATACCTAATCTAAAAACTCTGTGAGTTATATGGCCAAAGCATTGTGTTATACATATATTAATCTCAACTTGAGACATGATGCTTCAGTTTCCTAACTTGCACTACATGTTTTTTGTGATTTCAGTGATCTTGCTAGAAATCAGCTCATTGGTGAGATCCCGAGGCTAATATATTGGAACGAAGTTTTGCAATACCTGTGAGTATAAAATCTGAAATGTGGTTAGATTGGGCGTTTGACATAAGAGTTCCCATTCTGTTGCTATTTATTTTCAATCTTGAATCTTCAAGCAAAATATGGGAAATTTATATCGGTTTGACCATAGTGTTACCCTTCTGTCTTCCTTTACTATTTATTTTTCAATCTGGAATCTTCAAGCTAAATATGAAAAATTCATATCCGTTTTGACCATAGTGTTCCCCTTTCTTTTTCCTATTGCAAAGTCTGGTTACATGCATGTAAAATTTGGGGGACGTAATCTGACATTGTGCTTTGGTTCTGTGTTTGTAGTGGGCTAAGGGGCAATTTGTTGACTGGACCTCTGTCTTCTGACATTTGCCAGTTGACTGGCTTGTGGTATTTGTAAGTATTCAGCATTTCAATAGTAAATCATGAATGTGTTTTGGTTGCACGTACTGTTATTATGCAATTGTTGAACCTCTGTTTGTTTCTTTTTGTCCCAGTGATGTTAGAGGGAATAATCTTACTGGAACTATCCCAGAGAGTATCGGTAACTGCACAAGCTTTGAAATATTGTATGTCATCTAATACTGATAGATTTAAATTTTCATGTATTGCCTTTTTTTTTGGTTAAATTAACTTTTTGAACGTTGAGAACTTCAGGGATATATCCTACAATCAGATCACAGGGGAGATACCATACAATATTGGATTCCTCCAGGTGGCAACATTGTAAGCTTTTCTCCTTGATATTTCTATTCAATCTTGTTTCTCAATAAAGTGTGAGCTGATTATGTGAATTTTATTTTCATATTATGGATCATGTTAATTTGCCTCCTGTTGTTTGGATAGATCGCTTCAAGGCAACAAGTTAACGGGGAGAATTCCAGAAGTCCTTGGCTTAATGCAGGCTTTAGCTGTGTTGTGAGTACAAATGTTCTCGGTTTCTCCCAAGATTCTTTGTTTGCTTTTGGCTCTTGTTGAGTTATATTTATTTTGCATTTTGCATCCTTCTCCAGGGATTTGAGCGAGAATGAGTTGGTTGGATCTATCCCGCCCATACTTGGGAATTTGTCATACACTGGAAAACTGTTAGTTTAATTCCCTTCATGATTTATATTAATAATTCTTACATTTTCCATGTTTTAATGCATTTGTTTGCTGTACCAGATATCTTCATGGTAACAAGTTAACTGGACCAATTCCACCAGAGCTTGGTAACATGTCAAAGCTTAGCTACTTGTGAGCCATCTATCTCACATGAAGTTAATTTATTATGAATATGTATGGTCCATGCTATTGAGAAGATGATTACTATGTAGGCAATTGCACGGCAACCAACTTGTTGGGGTGATTCCTTCTGAGCTTGGGAAGCTAGAGCAGTTGTTTGAATTGTGAGTCTTTGCTATTTGTTTATGATATATTGATTCACATTATGTGGTTACTCATCAAGCTTGTCCTCTATGATTTAGGAATCTTGCAGATAATAAGCTGGAAGGATCCATTCCGCATAATATCAGTTCATGTACAGCATTGAATCAGCTGTAGGATATCAAATTTCTCAGTAATCAAATCTTTTAGCATGTTATTATAACCTTGTCCCACTTCTTTCATTTGATTGTGATTCTTCATTTTATTTTACAGCAATGTACATGGTAATCACCTAAGTGGTTCTATCCCATCTAGTTTCAGGAATCTGGAGAGTTTGACTTACCTGTATGTTTTGATCATTGGATTTAGAAAGCTCTTTTAGTCAAGAGTGTTTCTTGTGTGTTAACATGGTTGAATCATATGTTGGATGCTCAGAAACCTTTCAAAGAACAACTTCAAAGGCAGGATACCCTCTGAACTGGGACAGATTATTAATCTTGATACACTGTAGGTTCCTTGCCATGGTGTGTTTTATCTCTTACTATTTTCAAATGTTGGAAGCTTATGTTTGTTTCTGATTTCAGGGATCTCTCTGGCAATAATTTCTCTGGACCTGTTCCTGCTTCAATCGGTGATCTGGAGCACCTGCTCACTTTGTAATTCTGCAACTAAAGCATAGTTCAATTTGGATTATTTATGTTTATTTACAATAGTGCAGTAATTTATTTATGGTTTGCCTTTGGCCAGAAATTTGAGCAAGAATCATCTGAATGGGTCTTTGCCTGCAGAATTTGGAAACCTTGGAAGCATACAAATGATGTGAGTTGGTTATTCTGATAAAATGTGTGGTATGGAAATGCTATACTTTCCTTCAAGTAATGTTTCTTCCTTCTCTCTCTGGCGGGATTACAGTGATATGTCATTCAACAAACTGTCTGGAAGCATTCCTGCAGAACTGGGTCAGCTGCAAAATGTATTCTCTCTGTAAGTTTGTGTAAGCTCACAGTTGATGTTTTTAGGGATTTTTTAGGTTATGACAATCTGATATCATTCTGTATTGAGATTCTCTTAACAGGATATTGAACAATAACAACTTGCATGGAGAGATTCCAGATCAGCTTACCAAATGTTTCAGTCTATCGAATTTGTAAGACATTGAGCGTACTTTTTAGTTTTCATTGCTGTATTTATGAAGTCTTGCTAGCAACTAAATTTCTATTCATTTCAGGAATGTGTCCTATAACAACTTGTCAGGGATTATACCTCCTATGAGAAACTTCTCACAGTTTTCCCCAAATAGGTTTGTTAAGATGCGAGTTCATTATCTATTATATTTTGACATGTAATGATCATTTATATTTGGGCCAGCTTCTTTGGAAATCCACTATTGTGTGGCAATTGGGGAGGTTCAATATGTGGTCCATCAGTGCCAAAGTCCAGAGGTACCAACTTTAATCTTTGACCAAGCTTTTGCTGTGATATCATAGATCCTTGGTTTTTCCATGTAGTCGTTGGAGTAAAGTTGAGACCTTTGTGCTTGCTTAATGAGATGCCTTGCTGTCCAGTTATGTTCTCCCGAGCTGCTGCCGTTTGTATGACATTGGGCTTGATCACATTGTTTGTTATGGTTGGAATTGCTGTGTACAAATCCAATCAACAGAAGCAACAGTTAATTAACAGATCCAAAAAATCTGTGCTAGGTATGTCTCTCTGCCTTGGTTTACTTGCAACATTTGTATCTTCTAATTCTCAAGGTTGATTCCCTTTCTAACCAGGTCCACCCAAACTTGTGATTCTTCACAAGGATATGGCTATTAACACCTTTGATGACATAATGAGAAGCACTGAGAATTTGAGTGAGAAGTACATCATAGGGTATGGTGCAACTAGCACAGTTTACAAATGTGTGTTGAAAAATTCCCGACCAATTGCAATTAAGCGACTTTATAGTCAGTGCCATCACAACTTGCGTGAGTTTGAGACTGAACTTGAAACCATTGGCAGTATCAGACACAGAAATATTGTGAGCTTGCATGGCTATGCTTTGTCTGTGTGTGGAAATCTCTTGTTCTACGATTATATGGAGAATGGTTCCCTGTGGAATCTGCTTCATGGTTAGTTATCTTTACTACTTCACTATGTCTTTTGTTGCTCCTAAGGCTATTCAATGATATGCTCATAATGTTGACAAGTGATATTTTGCCAGCACAAAATATTTGCCTGATAAATTTTTTATTCAATTGTTGTATGATGGCCAATGCTGATATACTAGGACCATCAAAGAAAGTAAAACTTGATTGGGAAACTCGACTGAAGATTGCAGTTGGAGCTGCACAAGGACTTGCTTATCTTCATCATGATTGCAACCCCCGAATTATTCACAGGGATGTGAAGTCATCAAATATTCTGTTGGATGATAATTTTGAGGCGCATCTTTCTGACTTTGGCATTGCAAAATGCATACCAACTGCAATGCCTCATGCCACAACTTATGTTTTGGGAACAATTGGCTACATTGACCCAGAGTATGCTCGCACCTCTCGTCTAAGCGAAAAATCAGATGTTTATAGCTTTGGTATTGTACTCCTTGAAATTCTGACGGGGAAGAAGGCAGTGGATAATGAGTCTAATTTGCATCAACTGGTTTGTACCTTCTACTAAATTAGTTTTCCGATTCTCTTGATATGTGTTGAAACCCTGTTAATATTTAAGCCAAAGGGAATTTTGGTCAAACTAACTCAGTTGGGTAGGGTCGGTGATTTAACTTTTGTCACTACCAGGTAGAGTATGTGGTTTGTCTGGGATCAGGAAAATATGCTGGATTGACTCTCGATTGAACAACTTTTAGATAAATTTTGCTAAGCATGTTAAGACTTCTGACATAATGTTAGGCATGTGTGTTTTATGACTCAGATAATGTCCAAGGCTGATGATAATACAGTAATGGAGGCTGTTGACCCAGAGGTTTCAGTCACGTGCACGGACTTGAACAACGTTAGGAAGGCTCTCCAACTTGCTTTATTGTGCACAATGCACCACCCTTCGGTCAGACCAACCATGCAAGAGGTTGCAAGGGTTCTGATATCCCTTCTTCCAACCCCACCCGCTAAACTTTCTTTGGCTGCTTCAAAGCCTATAGATTATGCCAAATTTGTGATTGACAAAAGACAGCAGCGGCTGCAACAACCTCTACCACATCACGTTAAGCAAGAGAACAATTCCTCCGATGCTCAGTGGTTTGTCCGGATTGGTGAAGTTATATCTAAGAATACTGCTTGACTAATAGCTCCCTTCTATTTTGCATTGGCTGGCAGGAAGAAAGTACGAGCACACGTAACGTATATGTGCTTAAATATCAGTGATTTTTGTACATTCTAGACTGAATAACTTAGCTTGGGAAATCAGTCTTTTTAAATGGATGCTTTTGAGTTTCAACTTCTGATCTAATACAAGCAAGTTCTACTAATTTGTGTTGGGACCTCAATCCACGGTAAATACATAGTCATGAAAGTTTGCACGGGTTCTGAAACCAGACCCTGTGGTGCATCATTACGATGCGCGGCTCAACAGTTTTCAGGACTTTTATTTCCTTGGAATATTAACTAATATATACTGGTAAAAAAGATAAAAATGATGCAATTTGGAGGTGAAGCTTAGCATCAAATTCATTTGAATTTGAAACAATTGTTTCATTCAACAAGGAAAGGCTTTCAGCGAATATCCAAGTTCCTGCGACAACAATCAAGAAAAATACTCCCCGACTTACTATCTCGCACAGGGAAAATGAATGATAAAATCATGTGAATGTGATGAATCTTGGAGAAAGAGTTGAAATCGGTGGTTTGGTAGAATATAAAAAAATTCATAATCTGTAATTTGATTATTTAACTTGTAGAGCTAGATGAAGGCGTCAGAATTTGAAGATGAAGATCAAATGGCATATGGCATCAAGTTACTGCAGAATAGTGATACCTGCTAATGTTGAACCGCGATCCACCTTCAGTAATCCTCCTATCACTCGATTCATTCCGGCACTGATACTGGTTCAGAACCAGCCTATGAGATTTCTCTTTGACCATCTTTATCCACAAAATTGGATGTTATTAGACTATGATTACGCAGAAAAAATACCAACAGTAAATTAATACCCAACATGCGAGTTTTTTGCAGGCCATTAACTAGGAAATATTTGCCTACTATATTAATAAACATAAGAAGCTTACTAGAATACCTCATGCTCTAGAAGGAAGGATCCTGGTGCATTCTCTTTTGAGCCCTAAGTTCAATCAATAAAACAACTTGTATATCAATAAGAATAAAAAGAGATATACAACTCTAACCATTTATTGTATACACTAACCTTAGTGACCAAAGGTATTTTTGACTGGGATTTTAAGTTGGTTTGGATTTCAGATGCCAAGGAGAGCTGAATATCATGCCAAGAATAGGGTCATGAAAAATATATCCACACAACAACTAAGAAATCAAGTGTAATTCAATTTAGGACTCATTTATGACTACTACAGGAGCTAAATCCTATCTTACCGTACTAAATAGTTCAACAGGCGGATCATTCAAAAATCTCTTTTCCGTGGGAAAATTGTAATCCTGGCAGGAAATATGAGCATGGTTTAACAGAGAAAAGTCTAATGTATAGTAATTGATAATGTATAGAAACCAAAATAAAGGTACCATCCTAGATTACCATTGAAACAGTGATTTCCTTTTTGGTATTCTGGAAGACACCATCTTCTTCTTTACTAGACCAGATCTGTCAAGGCAATAATATCTCCACAAATGAGTATGAAAGTAATCCCAATAATAAAGGTCAAAAATAATGTTCACGTCACCTTCTTACAGCCAGGGTTAGCTTTAATTTTTTGAACTACTTCACATTTTTCTTTCTTTAGGGCATCAACGGAGTTCAGTCTGTCCAACAAGAATACTAATGTTATAAACAGCAGTTATAGCAAACATTATAAATAGACAGCATGTAGGATTGCTTATTACAAGAGAAAGGAAATTTTAATTACTAGACACAACAAAGAATTAAAAGTAAGATGAAACTTAACACCATGAACAGTGCAGAAAAAATTCATCTACAAACAATGGGTGTATTGTTGGGTGCGAAGGAATCTTTGCATATATAACTTCAAAACTAGCATAAGCAAAATACAAGCCACCATTACCTTCTGGAGTCCCTAGTTTCATTTTGAGACAAAGAATCATAATTATGCACTTTTGCCACCTGTAACGAGGTGATCATTAGCTTTACGATCAAAGGCACATTATTTATCTAATATTATATAGCAGGTATAAGAAAGGAATTGGAAGATTTATTACTAAAACCATGCATAAGATTCAGACGAAAATTTTTTGAAGAATATGATGTCAATTGTGAGAACTGTAAAGTACCTTTTGATGAGCTACACTATTAGATGCACGTTGCCTTGCCCTCTCAGATGTTCTCAGTTGAAACACCTGTAGTGCAGTGAAGTTTGTGTAAAACCAAAAGGTATGCTGCAAACTTATTTCAACTTCTTCCAAGAATATGCTTATATCACAAAAGGAACTGGAAAATTAAAACATGTTAAGAAATTACTTGAAACTCAGGTGGTTGTAAGGTGCACTTTTTGGGTGGAAGCACTGCAGGAGCCTCAAAAATCTGCCAAGACCAAAATAGTTATGGCGAAGATCACATACTCAAACATGAAGGCAAATTCTTTTAAAATCCATGATTCCTACTGAATTTGATAAAATTTATGTCTTATTAATTGGAAGTACCTACTTTTCTGTTCAAGGGGAGTGCTTTAAAGGTACATGCATTTAATTTTGCATCTTCACCTGACTCCGTATTAACCTTTTCTCTGAAATTCAGAAAACACAACATAAAAAACAGCTCATGAGACAAAGCTTGGTAACCCAACCTTGTGTGAAAACAAATGTCAACAAAAATGACAAGAAGAAAATATGACCTATGTCTTTGTGCCCTATGAGCTGTTTCCAGATTAGGTTCTCTAGGAATGGTAACATTAGATCTAGCACGCACGGAGTTTACATCAAGGAGCCCATCCTGCAAAAATAACTCAAAGTAGTTTAAAAAAAAACTCACAGAATTGAAAGGTACTACTTACTACATGACTATGATGAGTTCAATCAAAACTATCTGACATCTACTTCGCAAGCAGTACAGATTACCTTTACGGGAACCTTGTGTAGAAAAAAAGTGTGATGCTTCAGATGAGAAACCTGCTTCACAAATACAGAGTCAATTTTTAAGAGATTTTGTTTGATTTGACCAAAAAAACTAAATGAAATTACTGTTTTCTGGTAGAATACAGATGTTGAAAAACAAACAGCATATATTACAGAACTTGCATAAACCTACAGCTATGACAACATGAGTCTACAAGATACAAGTGAAGAGAACAAAGCAGGCATCGCCATTAGATTGGGAGCAGAACAACAACATATCATAACTAAAAAATCATCATGTTGCCAAACAAAAACTATAAGCAAAAGCATTCTTGTGGTCACATTGTGTCTCGTTCATTAAAAGCATCATACTGTAAGCAAAGATTTTTGGAATCCCAACTCTTAAAAATCTTATACCTTATGTTCTCCTTTTCAGCCTTCCATGAAAAGTTTTTAAGGAATGGCAATACCCATTTTAACCAATTTACAAAAATTACAGCATATATTATAGTTTCACTTTAGAGTGATGTATCACCACATTACCAATCGGTTTAACAGAGAGTGTTTTCACCATTTTTATGTCCAGACTCATTAATTTAAGATATGTATAAGTGACTGAAAAGTGCAGGTATATTGAAGACCAAAATTAGTGCACCTTGCATAAGTAACCAGCTTCCAGCTTCTGTCTTTTGGTAGCTTGATTTTCAATCATGGACGAATTCTGAGAACTCTTGTCCGATTTGACTATCAACTTTTGAGACCTAAAACATGAAGAATAACCAAAGAAATAAGGAAAGCAAGTCATAGAAATAAAAAGATCAAAAGTACCAAGAGAATTCCAAACAATTAATGCTTTACAACCCAGTGCTAATTTCAATAAAATAACACTTTTTTTCTATCTTTATGTGAAAACTGCAAGTATTATTAATCAAAAGTTACCAACCTCAAAAAACGGCTGAAATGAACTTCTTCAAGTTGACCATGCTTGGCCAAATAACTTGCTGTGGGTTTCATCAAAGTTGAACTCCTTGATAGAGATGACTTGACTGGAGATTTGGTTTTGGATTTTGGAAGATCTTGATCCATGTCATTACATAAATCTAACCCTGGAAGATAATATACACAAAGAAAACAGGCATGAAAAAACAGTACACTATTGCTTATTTTCAGTAAGATTACATTTTTTGTTCTCTATAACCAAGATTGAGAATATGCATACATATGTGTATAAGACAGTCAAGTAAGGTGATGAAAGAAATGAAATCAAAACGACAGGATAAACTTTTATCAATTCTATCACTTAGAAGCTACAGCATATAGTTAAAAAAGAATAAAATACATGTATGAAACAATATAACCTATGCCCATAAGGAGAAAAATGGAAGTAACTGCAACAAATGCCTGTGGCTCAACTTCACCTGTACCCAAATTGCTATCTGCTAAATTGTCAATAACTCCTCCATCACCATACCTCTCCTAGCAAGATTCTAGGAGGGATGTTTCATATACAGTCCTGCTTTTAAAATTGACTATTCTCAAGAGCTGAATCCAAGCAGTTGTACTATTAGTCCAACTTTTACAATCAGACCCCTAAAATCTAACAGCAAAATATTAGAATGCAAAATCACAGTTCCTCCATCAAAAATGTATGCTTCTGTCAAATACATTCATGAACCAGGGACATGCATCTTCACTTCCCATCCTTTTCAACACATACCAAGCAACAAAAATTTTCCCTCAGAGAAAAACATCAACAGAAGTAACGCCACTGTGAGTTTCCCTTTCACATTCTTCTCTCTCCAGACTTATTTCAGGAAATCCCATGTCCATGCATCCTGCCCTCTCAATTTGCCTCTTAATAGCAAAAATGCACCATCAAGTCCTTTTTAAGTTATAAAAGATTAGACACTGCGGTATCCGCTTCTTCTGCTACTGTACTTCTTGTAATTGTGTCACTTCAACTTATTCAACCTCCCTCAGGTAGAAGGACAATAAAACTGAAATGGTGTGTCATTACTTCTACAGTAATTTACCGAACCGAAAGTGAGACCACATACCACGACTCCTTATAAGAAGAGGAGAAAAATATTCTAGACGTATACCTCTGTTATTATCATCAACGAAAGAAGCTTCAAAACCGGTCTCATTATTGTATTCATCACCAACGTAGCTCATGCTTTCAGCTCTAGAATGACAAGAAACGCTTGCAATATCCCCAGGATTATCGTACAACCAGGCCATCTTCACAACAAAAGCTGAAAAAGTATTGACAAATGAAACAATTAATACTACAAATGATGAATGCCAACCGGAAGAGGATCTCGTTATTATTAATTATCCAATAATCGATAAATAAAAATGAATATATAACTCAATTTACCGACAAAATTTTAGTTGAAACGCTTACGCGAAGGTGGATAACTTGTAGCAGATTCAAACCAGAGGTCGGCGTCTCTATCCGCAGCCAAAGTTTCTGGCTTTGTGAAATCATAATATTTAGGCGCATCAAACTCGTAGACAAAATCAATTTCAAATTCTTCGCGCTCCATCGTTTCCGTCAGAAATTCCACCATTTCTTCATACACCTTACAACGCCACGTCTCAGGCAAACAAACCAAATTACACCGTTGTTCTTATCTACAAACCCTTACCACGAAAAAAAAATGCGAGAGAGAGTTCCCGCTCTAATTCTATTTGTCTTGTCTTTTAAAACAAAAAAACCTTCAGACGATAGAAACACGAGGCGTTATTCAATCTATCGGTCCTCCTGATTCCTCATAAGACGAAAAACAAAGCTCTGGTTTGATGTTTCAAACAACCAAACGAACAGCAATGGAGCTGCAAATTCACGAACTTTCTCTCTCGAACTTTTCTCTGAAAATGAGAGAGAAAGTCGTTAATCATGTGCTTCATAATTCCATTTGGTTTCGATTTTCTCCCTCAAACTTTCCCGAAGAACGCGAGGGAAAGTTCTAAACAAAATTTTATTATTTAGAACCCTAACTTATGCCAGAAATGATTTGTTTTAATTTATCGAAGAGAAGGGCGAGTTTTTCGCTGCGAGCAAGGAAGACACGGAGCAGAGCATTGAAATGTCCTTATATATTGGAGAAGGATCCGCATTGTTTGAACTTGTGGGTCCCGTCCGATTTTTCGGTGGATAATGTTGCTGATTGTCATTGCATCCCTACTATGCTCCTCCTCTTTCCTTGCCCCGAACAAAATCTATTAAATAATAAAATAAATAAATAAATAAATTTGGTTTAATGGTGGTGGATGACAGCAGATATATTTTAAATTGAAACCGAATAAAGAAATGGACAAAATAGTAATTTTGAAAATATTAACAGCCTTAACAACAACAGCAGCAGTATTTATTTGTCTTTTTTCCTTTAAAGAAAATGGCTAAAAATCCTGCCGAAAGTCTGCGTTTCGGCAGGTTCCTCCATGCTATTTGTCTGAATCTACGTACGGTACGGCTGAATGCTCGGCGAAAATATCGGCGGTAAAGGACAGTCTTGTCTTTTTGTAAATGAAGCAGCAGTGGGCACGCTCCTCTGCTGAGCTGCGTGAATTCAAAATCAAGCGCCAAGGCTACGAGTGGTGACAGTTGACCGATTAATACAAGCTGTTAAATGCAAATTCTACAAAGCCTAAATCGATAGAGAAAATTAAAGCCTTATCCATTCATTCTTTGTAATTTGGACAACAGATTCATCTCTTCCCTTGTAATTTTGTGCATGCTCCGACCGGGCACGGCCCAGTTGCTTGGTTTGTTATTGTAATGTTTATTGTGTTGTGAAAAAGGTGTGTTACTTAGACTCAAACCAAAAATTGTGGCTGATTTTCCATCTTGGATCATTAAAGATTCAAGACCCTAGTGATCTATGCTATAAACAAATTTATGAAGGGTAGTTTAGTAAATTCACTAAGTCCGCCAGAAAAATAATAAAAAATTTTAAAAATATCTCTATTTTTGAAATTATTTATATAAATAATTAATTTTATAAATTTTGGATAAATTATTTAATCTAGCGTTTCAATTTCGAACTCAGTATGGGTTTAAATTTAACATATGATATTTATTGTAAATAATATAAAAAAATTAAATTTAAAAATCGATAAAATATCTATTATTGATTGTTGTTATATAAAATAATATTTTTAATATATATTAATTATGTATATTATTTTAAATATAAATAATTATAAAAATAATTAAAATTAATTAAATTTATAAAAATAATTAAAATTAATTATTTATATAAATAATTTTAACAATAAAATTATTTTAAAAATTTTCGTTTTACGATATTCCCTCTCGGAAGCCAAACGGTTCCGAACTAAACGAAGAAAAGATGGCGCTCTCTTTTCGTTCAGCTGCTACCAGAATCAATCTTTTCATTGTTCTACGCGCGACGGACGACCCGACGCCTTTTAGTTCCGGCGGGTCCACCTAAACTCGTGACCCAAACCCGTCGCACCACTGAACCCGAACGCCGGAAGCCCACTGCAGCCACTGCCATAAGTCTTGTAGTCCTTTTGCAAGGTGCAAAGGTGGCGTTATTTTGGGCTCTCTCATTCCTTGCACACGCTTCGACTTTCTCCAGTTTTATTTAAAACACCAACGTTCTCCTAAACGTTCCTCGAATCCTCCGTCTCCGTTCAGACCCTCTTCCAACATTGCGGAGCTATCGAGAACGTCTTCGCGGTCTAATTTGTCGGCCCGTCGGATCGTTTGGTCCGGTTCGGATATCTTCTCGGTGACCGCGATTGCGGAACCGGATGACTCGCCTTATTATATTGGGTTGAATAAGGTTAGGGAGGATCTTTATCATAGAACGGATAATCCGGATGGGGTTATTCAGCTTGGATTATCCAAGGACACGGTAAATTTAAGTTAAGGCTATTAAAAATTTTATTATATTTGGGGTTGAACTTATACTTAAGTTGATTTTTTTTCTTGGTTTTCATTTGTGTTTGGATTTGATGTAGAAATGGCTGTTGGAGAACTTAACGGATTCCATAATGGGAAGGGACGGTGGGGATTTGAATATCAGCGGGATTGCGATATGCCGGTCGTTTGACGGAATGATGGAGTTGAAAGTGGTAATTTAAATACTTTGTTCATGTATTTACTATGTTTTCACGACGTTGACCGTCATAATTATGTAAGAGTTGTGTTTCTTTTTTATACATTTGATTATGAGCTCTTTAATTGATTATTTCAAAGAAACAAGAAAAGCAGAGCGAAGTTATTGATCAACTTGTGATAGTACATTGAGTATTTACTGTATGAACAATACAAAGTGTTGAGTTGATTGAAGACAAAAGCAACCTAGATTTAGTGAAATAACGATAATATTTCAAAATGATTCCACTGTGATACTAGAGTTTAATAATACTTCCCTACAAGTCTCCACATCAAGCAAACTGGCGACACTTGAGCCTTTTTAGTATACCTTATGCATTTTATAATCTATTACCACTAGTTAGATCAATGCATCGTATTATGACCGTTGCATTCTGTATATGGGAAGAAACAACTAAAGTGTTTTCTTAAATATTAATTCACATTGCAGGCTGTGGCAGGTTTTATGTCTCATGTCATGGCTGAGCTGTCTCGTTTGATCCCTCACAAATTGTATTGACTGCTGGTGCAACTCTTGCAGTTGAAATACTATCCTTCTGCTTGGTAGACCATGGGAATGCATTTCTTGTTCCCACGCCCCATTATCCTGGGTAATGTTATCATGTTTTCAAATCTTGCAGTCCTAGGACCAGATTTTCACATTGATTGAGAAACAAGTTAATCAAAATACAATTTCCAGTTTCAGTAGGGATGTGAGATGGTGAACAGGAGTGGAGCTAATTCCTGTAGACTGTTGACTACTTCACTTTGAAGTATAACTGCCCTTGATCAAGCATTCAGTCAGGCAAGAAAATGTGGATTCAAAGTTTGTGGAATTTTCTTCTGCAACCCTGCAAATCCTGTTGGCAAATATACTGCCTTGAGAAACGCTCTATGATCTTTTAGACTTTGTACGGGAGAATAACATCCATATTATTTGATGAAATCTATGGGGGATATATCTTTGGAAGGGAGAAGTTTGTGGGCAAGGCTGAGATTCTTGAGTCCGAAGAAGTTGACAAGAGCAGAGTTCATATAATATATGGGTTGTCAAATGGCCTCTCTCTTCCGGGGTTTAGTTGGGGTTATCTGTTCCTATAATGAGAGTGTTTTGGCTGCTGCGAAAAAGTTAACCAGATTTTGTTCTATTTCTTCCTTCATGCAGAAGCTTCTAATTTCCATGCTTTTAGATACAAAATTCACCCAGGAATATTTTGGGACCAATGACGGCAGGATAAAGAAAATGTATGATTCATTTGTGGCAGGTTTGAAACAATTAGGAATCAGGTGCACAGAGAGTATGCTGCCTTATACTTTTGGGTTGATATGAGTGGACTAATCCCCTCTTAGAGCAAGAAAGGGGAACTCAAATTATGGGATAAACTGTTAAACATTGTTAAGATCAACATTACGCCCAGGTCAGCCTGCCACTGTATAGAACTGGGATGATTCCGGTGTTGTTTTACCACTTTAGCTCAAGAAGATATTTTTGTAGTTATCAAATGGATCCAAAAAGTTACTGAAACATGTAAATCCCCTTGTTGAAATATTGAAAGAAATTTCATATTTAAAAAATTGTTCTTATGATGAATGATTTGGTGAAGTTACATGGGCATGCACTTCTTCTGAGTCGCAGAAAAATTTGTTTCAGTTGTCCTGCAATTCATGCAGAATTTGACATGTAGTTAAAGCTTACATTCTGGATGTTGAATAATTTACATCCTCAAGTGCTGGGAGTTGAAAACTAGAATGATTTGGAAGAGAGTTTCATGAAGGGAATGGATTGGTGAGTGGTAGTGAACCACAAGGTGGATTTGGGCTGTTCCTAATATAACAGTTTCATTATTAGCTTGTGCTTCTTCCTCTGCAATCCTTCTATCATTTTGATGTTAGTTCCAAAGATGCAGCATCCAGAAGCCCTCTTCTCAAATTCCTGTTATGGTTGCATCAGGCAAGAGTAAGTTGTTTGTGAATTTTCTTGTGCAAAATAGCAGATAGTTAGAAATATGAATTTTGTTTCTGTGATAGTGTCAAAAGGAAAGGAAATATACTTTTTTTCCCCTATTTCTATGTTAAACAGTTGTTGATACCGATGCACTTGCAATTTCTATTGTAGCCTAAGACCAAATGCACTATTGATGAAGGTAAAAAAGAAGCAAGAGATGAGGATCTACCATTGATAGATTCTGTTTTCTCATTTGAACAGCTTTTCTTTGGTAACTCCTGCGACTCATCATTATCAGCTCTTCAAGTGTTGTTGGCCTCCTTATAGCAACACTGCAATTACTCTCACGGTCAAAATCCTTGCTCTTCACATCTGCTGTAGTAAGAGAGCCACTCTCAGTGTGCCCAGCCTTTTCCAGGAAACCAGATTTGGGTGGGAGCAAAGGAAAGAGGCATTCCAAAAAAGAAGCCCCCACAGGAGTTGAAGTGCCAGTTGCATAGCTGCTTGTACTACTGTCTGTTTCAGAAGCTGGTGTCAAAGGGATCTCCAGTTTGTCACCTACATTATCAATCAAGGAAGATTTCTCCACTGGAACAGCAGAAGAAATTGCTACTGATGGTACGAGGCAATTTGCTAGAAGAGAGGGAGCTGAGCGAAATGAATCATACGAGTCAAAATCAAATGCCTCAAAATCCAATTCAGATGACCCATTTCGTTCATCATGACCATCATCACCATACTCATTGGTGTCATAATTGACACCACCAAAGCCCTGGGAGAACATTGGAGGCGATGGTAAACACAAGAGCTTTTCTGGTTGGTTTGGAGGTACTGCTGGCTCTGAGAAGCACGGTAATGATGTTCCAGGCTTTTCCTCCCAATCAAATGGTAGCGAGGTAATTAGCTTGATTGGAGGTGTGACAGTAGGACTGACAGAAGAAACCCCAAGTTTCCAGTCTTTTTTAGGCATTCCGGGCTTCACTTCCCAAAGAAAAGGAACCGCAGGTGGTTGCCTGACTTGCTTTCTTTTCGAATAATCCACCAGTTCTTCCTTCTCCACCATTCTCAGAATGGAAACTGCAATCCCACATGCATTTATCGGGGTACTGTTCGAATATATAACTGGCCTACAAGGTGGGTTAGATGGGTTTAGTTGTAAAAGAAAACTTACTGACCGCACCATTTGCTAGTCTAAAGAAATTAGGCACACCTGCTCTCTCTCTCTCTCTCTCGGTCCAATAGCCAAACAGAGAAGTTAACATTAACACTTTAACACCACCATATTTTGGGATTTGGTGACGAGCATGAGCTCCTTTCAATGGTTTAGATTAACTGGTATGCGAATGTTGATTCTCAAAGGCAAAAACAATTCCATGTTAAATAGAAAAATCACATAAGATTATCTGTTTGTCTAAAATTCCCAACACAATTTTAATCTTTTACGAGTTTGATTGATTTGAACATCTGAAAATTTTGATTTTTAATTGAAGCAATATTGTTATTATACACAATGTTTGACGTGAGTATGTAGTTGTGAATATTTGCTTCGTGTTGAACATAACAATATTTGCCTTTTACAATTATTAGAGAACCGGCTCATTGTTCTAATCCTGTGCGGACGGTAGCTGTTCTAAGCTTTCCTTCTCCTCGTAGGAAGCAGGCACATTCATTAGATTTAGACAAGAATTCTAAAACATTTCCCTCTTCGTTTAGGATGTTATTGGCACTGTCCTAATTTGACATAACAATTACTTCGAACCCAATTCAGGATTTGGTCAGAAGCATCTCCCTTTATATATCTCGATAATCCTCTGGTATAACCCATCCAACAAATCATCCATAGTTTCGTCTTAGCAGAAGCTCTTTAATTCCCAGAAGCACTAGTTTGCATTCTTAAGAAGAAGAAGAAAGAAGATGGATCTCAACAACAGCGCGAATACTCCTCCTCTATGCTCCAAGGGTTGTGGCTTTTACGGCAGCAAAGAAAACAGAGACATGTGCTCCAAGTGTTACAAAGATTTTCTCAAATCAGAACTTATTACTGCTCAATCAGCCAAATTACCAGACATCGTAGTGCAAAAACCTCCCAATCCAATTTCACCAAACCCTTCAGTTCTCCACGATTCTTGTCCCCCGCCGCAATCCGCAGCTTCATCGTCTGAAACCAAAGGTACTGTTGATTCTTCCGCGGAAACGTCGAGCGCCGGCGGATCATCTGGGTCTGGTAATCCCAGGGTCAAAAATAGATGCAAAAATTGCAACAAGAAAGTTGGATTAACAGGATTCAAGTGCCGGTGCGGGCATCTGTTTTGCGGGATGCATCGGTACCCAAACGAGCATGCATGCACGTTCGATTTCAAGAAGCTTGATCGTGAAATCTTAGATAAGAATAATCCGGCCATCAAATCCAATAAACTGACCGAGAAGATTTAATATTCGTTCCACCATGCCTTGTGTTTTTCAATTTTCGTCTTCTTTTCTTCAATGTGTACAAACTCTGTGATATCAATTCCCAATATTATTTTCATTAAACTCTTTGCACCTTCAAAGCAGATTTCTAATTATGGACACAGTAATATTATATATATATATATATATATAATGTGTTAAGATATGACCCAATGATATTAATTCCACTCTTGTGATAGTCTACATATTCTAGATTTATAGTTGAACCAGAAAGTGAGGAATTAGCTAGAGCAGAAATAGAAGAATCATATGGTGTCCAAGAGAAGGGGCATTTAGACATCAGGAGGCAACGAATTGCTTGATGAAATATGGGCCTTCAAAGGAGACAGAAGTGAGAAAGTGTAGGAACATTTACGAGAAATCTGTGCCCTAATAATCCTTTTAATTTTAATAATTTGGAAAAATTCGTCACTGGCATGGCATGGCATGGCAAGGCAAATGTGGGGTTTCTCTTTCTAATAATAATTCCTTCAAGGTATGTCAGTTACAAGCCAGAGAGTTTGCAATTTGCAGCGCAGTGTTCTACAATTGCAAACTCCTCCGAAACAACGGTATGATATTGTCTTCTTGAACAGCTCATAATTCGTTCCTGACCCACTCAAAAGATGTAAATCTCAGTACATATTCTTATCCAAGCCACGTAGAATCTTACAAGATTTAAGTGCAATGACAGCCGAGCTAGCTTTTTCTAGCATCCAATAGGAAGAAGGGTTTGCTAGATTCAAAGTAAATCACAAACAAATCTTGGGTAGTGGTTAGGACCAATGACTTTCAATCTCAACTCAACTGTTCTTGTTTGTTTACATTTGATAATGGGCAATCAATCGCATTTTCTGTTCAAAATTATAAGCAGCTGAATCTGGGGCAGGATTGGTGTTGTTATTGCACTAATTAAAGTAGATAGAGGAATATTTTCACACGATGATATGTGACGATTGAAAGGAGTAACATGCAATGTTATTTAGAAAATTAAAATTACTCAGATTCATGTCCATCATATCATTAATTTACATACACCTATATAATTACCATATACACGTTAGGGTGTGAAGCAATGAACAAACACCCCCCTCTCTCTCTCTCATCTGAAACTCAGTAGTGCAATCTCTAAACTTGATCAACCATGATAATGATCTTAATTTCATCAGAAACAAAACTAAAAAGGGAAAATTTTAAAAGGACCATCTTCTTCTCTTTGATCCTTAGCTTGGATATTGGAAATTCAACAACCCAGTCGAGTTGGCACATTCGAACAATGCCTTAGCAGTCATCTCTTTTTCAAACCTCCAAATATAGTTCAGACCCACTAACAGCTCAGTAATGGCGGCTTCAGTTTTCTCTTTGTTTGCGAAATATAGTGTCTGCAAAAGAAGAACATTAGTTTTTGGCACCATATTCTGCTGCTCGAAGCTTCTTTCACTTTGCCATTTTATCATGTTATGTGCCAATGGTGACAACCAACTCAAGATTCTTCCCAGAGCATTTCTCCATTCTCCAGCCAGCGCCGGATCACTCACGGAAAACCCGACTCCCTTTAGTCGTGCCCTTAACGATGATCTTATGCTACCCGGTAGCATTGCGTAGAGATCATCCCTCGCATCAACACCAACCAATTGTGGTGACTTGATCATTTTCTCCATTATGATAATCAAGTTTGCATAATGTAGAGCCAAAGCCGCAGCACCTAGCGTAGTTGCAGGCGGTTTTAATGGCTTTGAATTTGACTCAAAAAAACCATTTGATAAATCTTTCTTTTCTTCAAGTTTTGATCTCTTCAATGGCCCCAAGACAAAGCTAAATGCATTAGGGTTTTCAGTAGGATGAACTGTTGCCGAAGCTGAGAGACTGCGAGGTAAATAAGCTGGATAACCATGACCAATACCGAAACTAAGCTTGATTCTCTCTAAAACAGTGAAAATAGGCCTCGCAAGCATAGAAACAACAGTATCGAAACTTCGATTCCATAGAGATCTGTCTTTAAGATACTTCACCTCCTGTCTTTGCCAGATAACCTTTTGTTGAAGATCGACAATCTTCTGTTCTTTAACAGATGATTCGTACTCATTGCACTGCAGAGCTTTTCTCAATCCATTCTCTAACACTGATAGCTCCTCCATTTCTTTATACAACGTGGCCGTAACGGTGACGTATCTGTCCAGCTTCTTGCTCCTGGCTTGCATATCCTTGGAGCTCAGAACCCAAGAATGAGAATCATGTCCAGAGTTTGCAAACACTTCAAACAGCCGATCAAAAGACCGAAGATTTGAATCCTCACATCGGTTGCTTAATCTGGAGACAGAGCTTGCAACAATCCTTATATTCTCCGCCAGTTCTGCGCTTGCCAGACCAAGAAGAAAAGACTCGTCGTTGGACACAATCTTCCGAACACCTTCGATAGATACTGACTCGTTCCTCAGTCGAACTAAGTTCTTGTCCGAAAGAGCCTGCCAGAGATGAAGCAGTTTCGACATGACTCCAGCGATTTCAAAAGCTAACACTCCGACTTTTGATTTCTTTGATGACAGTTTTGGTCTCGGAACAGAATCAAAACCGCTGGATATTGCTGTTTTAACCTTTATTAACCAAGTCTCAAGCGCCATGGCCGTGATTCTAAAGAAGAAGAAGAGGAAGTGGCAAGTGTTTTCAATGTTACAAGGTATCAGATTGAAGAAGAAATCAAGATCTAGAGAGAAAAAAGGAAATATGGGCTACGGAAAGAAATAATTGAAGAGTGGAAAATGGAGAGATAAGGATAAAAGAAGAGCATGAAAATGCAGGTGGAGGCTCGTGGGATGTTGAGAGCTTTGCATTATGTGAGACGACATGGTCTAAAAAGAAAGACCAAAGCTCAGAGACAGAGACAAGAGAGAAATTCGTACAGAATTTCAGAGAAGGAGTTTGACAGAGACAGATGCAGTGACAGAGCGTGAAGAATTGTCCTAGTACGAGTCTGATTTGTCTTCTCTGGTTGCAAACGCAGTCGCTGCAAAAGCGAGTGGAATTATTGGTTCTGCCATAGTTTAGTTCACTTTTAACATTGATTATTTATGAATATTATCATATTAGTCCCTATACTTTATTTAAATAACAGATAAATTTGAAATTTATTTATTTCAAATTTTGTCCAAGTTAACTCTAATTAAAAAGAAATTCACAAGAATTAAAGGGCAATATCGCCATTTTTTATGCCTTTCATGGTTAGTTTAATAAATCCTCCCTCTTTTATTTTTGTAAATGAAGACCATCGGAGTGGGTAAAAGAAAGCTTTTTCTAAGGTGTTTGGATGGCGAGAAATACTTTTTCTTAGATGCTGTTTCTTTCAACCTTGAAGCAGGGCCATAGCTTATCATTATTGGCCTGTTCTTTTTGATTTTTAACGCATAGCAATTAGCATGATGTTTTCTGAGTAGCAAGTTTTAATCAGTTGGCTAGCTAGCTTTACAACTTCACTTTATTAGCTCAAGAGTAAAAGATAGTAATCAATCACATTGTTGATTTTACTGTAGAATTTTGATGAATATATACCATATTGCATGAACTTAATGACGGGGGTTAATGCTATAAATGTCAAATTCTATAACCAATCAAACATTATTCATCCTTAGTTATTGTGATAACTCCGTCCAATTATATGATATTGTTTGTTTTAGAGCGGTTCAAGGTGACACAATGAATCTAAACTCTAGCCCCTCTCCAATTCATAATTTGACATCAAAGATTTCAAGCCATTTAGCTAAAAGTGCTTCATATTAATCAAGGGGTGGCAGAGAATATTTTTAAGTACATTCCCAAACTCAATCCCAATTGATATGAGATATTACAGTTATATTATATATTTGATTTCATATTGATTGTTGTAATTAGCAAATTGGTGTCACTTAAAAAGGGTTTGTTGAGATGAGCATCCAAGGTGAAAAAGAGGATTGCTAATTAGCATTTGATGGCAAAAAGGAAAAAAGGAAAGTGAAAAAGAAAAAGTGAGGGGACAAATACAATGTTTTTTTTTCATCATAGAAAAGAGTTTAATAATGAAATTGTTTAACTAAACCAAAAGCAGCATTCATCGTTTGAATTAAGATTGCCACATGCATGCATGCATTCATGCGTGCATGTTTGACCTAGAAATATTAATGAATATAGATTCAAAGTATACTTGTATGCAAGTTGTATGTTTAAAAATTAATAAACTTGGTTGGATCAAAACTCAAACATGCCCTAGAAAGCCGACGAGAATGCATCTAGACCACAGCATTTGGTAGACAACTTCTTTTTCTAGTGGCTGTTTTTAAAAGCACTTTTATCCTTTCTGAGTCTAGTCAATGTTTTGCAACTGGTGCATTACAGCATGCTAGCTGCCTCGATGTCAATGCCACTAACTTCTATTGTTTTGAAGAAATCTACGTTTTCTCAACTCTCTCTCTCTCTCTCTCTCAGCTAAGTAAATATAACTTTGTAAGTAATTGAATGGATCTCAATGATATATGTATGGAAAGAATTGTTTACGAGAAAATGTAAGACGAAATTAGGGATTGAATTGAAAGAATTAATATTATGAATACTGATGGTGTTGTGTTTTGGATGGTTGGAGAAGAAAATAAAGATGAGATTAAGATGGATGGATCGAGTAGTATATGTAGATAATGCTTGTTCCAATGGAGAGACAGCTCTTCAAGAAGTAATCGTTGGGAAATCAAGCCAACCCCATCCCCACAATTGACCAAGTTGTGGAGCTGAAATTTAGATATTTGTCACGATTAAACTGGCCAAAATTCAGCAGGCTGCACATCTCTTCCGTGATTCCAAATGGGATTTTGTTGTCAATAATAATGCCAAGAGTTGAAGTCAAACAAGCAACTAATTTAAGTAATAATTAGGAGAGAAAATCTCAGGTAGAATTAAGTTAACACAAATATATAATAAAATCATTCAATTAACAAAATGAGTAGTAACTAAACAAAAATCAAAAGTTCACTTTTAGTTAATATTTTGAAAAAAAATTCCTTAATCTCTTAGTAAATGAACATAAGGAAAGGAAGTAAGTTGGGTTAAATTAAGGGAATACGTTGCTGCAAAGAAATTAGGGAAATGATTAATGATGTAGTGTTGGTCCATGCGGCGCATGCATGCTGGAAAATTCCCTGGCTGCCACGAGCTCCGGTAAATCACTGACTGGTTCTCGAACAAGAAATCATGAGTACAACCTACAAACAAGAAGAAATTTTGATCATGTCATATCACATCATGGTGTGATCCAATCATCTCTTTTACCAGAGTGTGTGTGTTTGTTTGGTGGTGATGATGGCACGGCACTTGTTGCTCGGCACAGTCTTCTCCACTTTTCAATTTCACGGCAATTAATAGATGAGAGAACAATTTCAATGTCACAGAGACTGTCCAGAAAGTGACATGAACATGATGAATGTCAATGCAAACTTTATAGTACAGAACTTAAGAATGTTGTTACGAATCTTATGTTAATGCAACGAAGTTAATGACGACAATCTTTCTTTTACTTTAGACAAGTAATCGTATATAAACATGCATTCGGATATGGAATAGAAGGTGGAGAGCTCTTGATTTTGAAAACACACAAGGCCTAAAAGTTTCAATCTTGTCATTTCTTCCAATGACTTAACAATTTGTTGTATGCTTTCGTATTTTACAAAAGCATTTCAAGAAAATACATCCACTATTGTATGTGGGCTACTTATATGCCATAGCTAGTGCAGGAACATTGACCATTAATTTCCCTTCAATTTCCTCCTCCCTCTCGGAGAAAAGAACATAAAAGAAATCAATCGATTTTGGTGGGACTAGAACCTTGTGTTTGAGTGGTCACTCAAATTTAAATTGCCAAGTCATGGAATTATTGGACCCCGTATGGAGACTTTGAATGCAATTGAAATTTTTGAAGAAATGAAAGGCTCTCTCTCTATTTCTTGTCAAAGCAAGCAAGCACACTCACTCATTTTGCTTCTTAACTTGATGGGGACCTTATTATAAGGTCCCCAATGCATTACTAAGATCCCGCTTTGTTAAGTGCTTTTGGAATAAGGACTTCTGCACATTGAAACAAAGTTGAAAGGGGTATAAAATTGCGCATGGGTGAAGAAACAAAATGGGCATGTATTCATTACAGATGGAGGGGTTTTGTTCCACTTTGACCAGACATTTCCCATGGAAAATGGTCCCAAAATGGACGAACACTTAGAACCATCTTATAAGATGGTGCCGTGCTATCCCTCCCACCCCATTTGGCCCTCATCAATGAACTATGTGCACGTGTGTCATCATGATTGTACGTACGTTGTAGACCAAATTATTCATTAACACGCACGTGCATTAGGCCCAGCCTAATGTACCATTCTTCTCTTTTGGAGAAGTTTTTCAATTCCTTTTTCCTTTTGTCTTAATACTACTAACAATTTCTTGATGACATTTTCTCAAATATTTTGCTAATTCATCATGTCTATGTAACATACTCTCGAAAAATAAATCAGTTCCGCAAGCACCTCCAACCTCGTGTTGCCACATGGCAGTTGCCGATTGGTTTGGGATATTCTTTACAATGTTTATGCAACACATAGTTTTGCTAATTGACAGTTCAAATTTATACATGAATTCTGCTCCATTCATAGGTGCTTTTACAGGAACTGTGGCTGATTTGGTCAAGCTTGCGATTGGTAGAACAGAGACTGGAGTTTGAACTATGCCAAACATTTTAGGACTCAGTTACATTGCTGTTTAGTAATTCTTGGAAGCTCCTTTAACATCATAAGCTGCTTTCACAAGAAGCTGGTTCCTAGAGCAAGGTCATTTAGATTTGAAAGAATTTGTGAACGAGTTGTCCCAATCTGGTGAGCAATTTCAAGCTGTTCCTCCAGGGGAAGCATCTCGTAACTGCAAAACAAGAAACCATAACAGATTAAATAAGATTACTCGAGGGAAGTTTTGCTTTTAACTCAACTTTGTGTGCCACAACAATCTCAACTAGCCCCACGGCTATTATTTGGGACTGGAAAAACAATAAGACAATTAATAAATGCCGTCCATATTCAGTTGCATGGCTGGAAAGAGAGGGAGAGTGAAATTTATAGACTAAAAAAAAAGGTTGTAATAGAACACTTGCATATAATAGAGGCTCTTGCTGCTGAGACTTGAGATGATAGAGACATGTAGCCAGTATTTTTCTAAATGTGAAATCCTTATTTTCTAGGCCTCCACTGATATGGACAGGATCTAATGATGTGGTCAAGATTTTAAACAGTGTCTTTGTGGTTGATAATGTTAATAAGAAGATGCAACTTACTGGCTGAGCAGCTCATAGTCAACGATGCTGTCAGGGCCAGGCCGATGAGCCTTTCCTTGTGAGCGGAACTGGCGGAAAGATCTTGGATTTAGGCCAGCAACGTGGGGAACGGCATCAACAAGCTTTTTCTGAAGGGATTGCAACCTACGAAATGTGAGTTCATCAAGAGGTGCAATACACCCAACACCGCCATCCAAGGTACCAAACAATAATGCAAAGCGATTTGTTTTATCAGATCCTGGAGCAGCACCAGTTCTATCAGATGAAGTAGAAAGCATCTGCAGCCGCAAGAATTTAGTCACATGGGCACCAACATGAAATTCAGCCCTTGAAAGAAGCTTTTGTCCCTTCCAACTTTCAGACATCTTTGGTGCATAATAAAAAATCTGTTTCAACACATGAAAAGGATTCAATGATGAGTAAACTAACATTACCCAATCTAACAATCAAACAAGATATCATTATTTCTGCAACTGTATCACTCTTACAATGAAAGTATTAAAATGAAAAGACAACCTTCAACATGGGGAAATTTTACATGGAGAATCCTTAGTATGAACTTTGCAAAATTTTGTAAGACTTGTGGCCATATCAAGTAGCAGAAGTTAAATATTCAGGCTTCTTTCCTGTGTTGACTTTAATGGCAGATGTCTAGGCATGGATCCAACTAATAAATCATTCTTGAAGTTGAGGCATCAAATAAACCATGGGAAGACACAACAAATAAAGATTAAACAGAAAACTGGTGCAGAGTATACATGTAAAGAGTTAAATGTAACAATTAAATTTTAGAGCTAAATGGCAGATCATTCCTACAGCCAAAGATTCCAAACTACAAAGGTCGCTAATTTATTTTCATTTTGACAAATGATTCAACCTATAGAAGCTTGATTGCTTTGCTTCTCATGCCACATCTTCTCAACTTAACAGAAACCAGAAATGATTTATACCTAATCACTGACTACTCTAATGATTGTGAACTGATAAAAATTTAAACTGTTGAAGGAATGAATGAAAATCCAAACTATCCAATGTTGTCAATCCAAATCAATGAAATTTCATACAAGATGAGGCAGCTAACCTGAATGTTCTTTTGCTCATCTGAAACCATGAGAGACAGAGTACTTCCATCTATCAAAAACTCTGTAGCAAAACAGTCAAGTGACCCAAAATCTTTGGCCAATAAGTTAAGCTGAGCTCCTTGTTCTTTCCAACTAAGAAAGTATATGCTTTTATGAATGTCACCAAGGAGGATAAAATTTTTGACCTGCCATAGTGTTCATAGGTTCAACAAATTAGAAGAGAGCATAAACAAAAAGAATTGATAAACGAATATCATAGAAGCAAATGAACAACCAGCAGGAAATAAGCATTCTTCAACATTCCAAGGGGCTCCTTATTTTTTCTATCTTATTTGTTTGATTCGAATTTCAGTTTCCAGTTGTTAGATAACATATGCCTCCCTCTCTATGCAAACCCAAATTCTTGTCACCATTTAAGCATTTTCATATCTAACAGAGAGCAAACTCCCCAGCCCCTATTAAAGTTGAGGCATTAAACAATTGAGAACCACTTGACCTGAATGCTTAAACTAATAATGCTCAAACAATAGTGTTCAGCTCTAAGAGGCCTCCATACATGCAAAACCCGATTTTAACTGACTTCTCAGGTCACTCAAGCCCCAAACACAAATGAATGCAAATACAAAAACTAATGCCATCATGGGCAGGAATTTGAACATAGAACATTTAGGACAAACTGGTTCAATACCATGTTAGGTAAACACTTAATCTAAAAACTGAAACTGATAGGTAATGGTCCTAACAATGGTATTAAGCTCTAACAATAGACAACTATGATAATTACAGAAAAGGTTATAGCATGGCAATGCTTATTACAATAGAGCCACTGACCATACCTCAGATTTTTTGTAAAACAAATAACTGATGGCCAAAGAAAATCACAGATTGAGGAAATGTTAGCTGTTCTCTCTCCACCTAAAAAAAGGTATTTAAGAGAGATATTGCTGCTGTTAAAGGTGTAAAACTTACAATATTTAAGCTCACAACATACAATGGCGGAGCATCATAAAAAGCGATGCCATTCAACTCAGTACCAGTCCACTGGTGTAAAATAATTTTTGGACCAGAAGCTATTAACAGATGACCTTGAAGAGAGGCTAAAGCAGATATAGCACCCTTCAATTCCTTTGAATAAACTTCTGCTACCTGAAAAGTACATGATTTTGAATTAATAATGAATGAATATAGCTTTAGCAATAATAAGAGAGGCATATAAGAAAATGATATCTACATTGTTTGAATATATGGTTAATAACTATAAAACAAAATAAAATTGAACTGAAAGCAGAGGACTATGTGACCCAAGAAGTACCAAATTCTGAGAATTATCAGCATTTCTTCCCATAGAAAACAAAAGCACACGACCTCTTGCTGCAACATCCTCCCCTTGCACATAAGCAGTTCCAATGGCCAAAAGCACCTCGCTCTCTTTTGTGGTTGTATTCTGAAACAAAGAAAAAAGGGAATATCATATCCAATCTTAATTCGCCGAGGATAAATAACATGAATTTGACCATCCTCTGTAAATTGTCCTCTTCTTTAAATTGGGACGTCTAAGCTGTATCTTACAAAATTGCACTTGCCAAAATGAACAAAGCAGTAATTCCAATGAAATGATAATGATACAGGTCAGTGTTTGGTAATAGAAACTTTTCACATACGTGGTTCATGGGATAAACCTGTTGGCTGTATAAATCAACAAACCCAAAATGTTGGATCAAGGACAAAAAGAACTTGAAGATCAAGTTCTGCACCTCCCGGCAAATATGGCTCCAATACCACAAACTATATGCTGTAAAACTTAAACTCCAACCAGAAGAAACCAAAACCAATCAAATCTGAATTTTAGTTCATTCATATTCTGCTTCAAACTCACTGTTGTTATTAAACCCTAAATCAACTTGGTGGCATCAAGGCCTTTTTTACAGATGAGAAAAAGCAGTGCACCATTATTAAACCATAAGTAACTAACATCAGCCCATTGCAAAAAAAAAGAATGTTAACACTAAACCCCATAAAGCTGATCGAATTAGTGCTTGAGCTACTGTTGCTAACATAAAACATTGGACTTCAATCAAGTAAAACCCAGAACAACTTTTAAACACAAATTTCATCGATAATAACCCCTCAATATTCTTCTAGAAGATCCTGTGCATGTCCAGTGTTCCTTCACTGATCTCTCCACTGATGTCTTTCAATGCTTTTACCGAAGACATTTCTCTCATTTCAAAGTTAATAAGCGAAAGACTAATATTAGCAAGAATAAATCCAAAATATGATTCTGCTGCAAAGTGTTATGTTCCATCAATATCCTCTCCACAATTTAATTCTCTTCGAAACATTTAAAATGAAGGCCAATACTGCAACAAAGGAAAATTATGAACGACAAAAGAGTGAACTTACAAACAGAGTGACAACTCTCACAGTAAGTGCATTTTCAGAACTTTGCATTGGGATTGTAGCCCTAGTTTGCCAAGGACCACCAGTCCTATCTGGTTCTAGAATTCGAACCTCAAACTCATCTACGGAGTAAGTTCGATGGAGTTCAGCAGAACCCAAATTGGGATTGTCAATCTGATGGCCAACTTCTTGATCAATCAGAGACGAAAGAACTTGATTCAGTGGCTTGAGAACCTGCAAAAAAATACATAGCACAGACTTACTGCTCCAGAGTATTTTCAGGGAAAGAAATTATTTAGAAATATATGAAGCCTCGTAGCTCCAATCAGCTATCAGTTGAATAGCTTTTTCACAGAAGGATTACCTTAGCACACAACTGTGCCAAAAAAAAAGGGGCTATAAATCAACTTTACACAATTAAAGTGTCTCTTGGAAACTTAGGATGTATACAAATGGCAAGCAAGAAACTAATTTATACAACTGTCTATGAATAAAGGAAGACAACTATCAAACATTGATGATGCCAAGGAAATTGTAGATAAAAAAGAGCAAATGTTCACATCATACCAGATACAAAGCGCAAGAATTAACTGAACATGTGGCAGTTGGCAAGCTCAAGAAAATAAGATACACAAAATCTTTACAACTACACTAGTTTCAATATAATCCTTTTGATCTGCGCATTGTGCCTGTCTAGATGCCATATTATGCCAATATTTCTTTCTTTTAAAAGATTAAATTATACAAAACAAAAATTATTAGAATGATAAAAGGTGAACTCACAGGAACAGAAACTATTAGCGGGTACAAATTCTTCTCAGCAAAGTAAGTGACTTGATGTGGAGTGGCTTTCAACGGAATCTAACCAAACCACAGATATTTCATCAATGCCCAAACCATCAAAAATCTAAATGAATTTATTTGATATAGAACTCAAGTTGGTAAGAAGGATAAGAAGAGAACCCACTTTTTGCACTGGCCAATAGTTGTCATAAGTTGATATGGATGGCAATTGGCAGATCTTTAAAATACCCTGGAAATTTGAGATGCAAAATAATTTTAGGTTATAATGAAAAATGTCTGTTTCCCAAAATGTAGACACAAACAACCAATTAAGTACATGTTGAAGTCTGACCTGAGATGTAACATATATGAGCCCATGATTACAATTCACATTATGTAGAACAGTGAAGGCTACAATAGATCCATCACATAGCTGCAAAAACACACACACTCGCTGAGGGGAAGCAATGAGAGAAGAAGCAAACTTGCTAATATAATATAACAACATTCAAATATTATTAATAGGAAAATTTTGCTGAATTTGAAAACCACTGCATCCTTCTATATATAAGATCAGAAAAATGAAAATGAATAACAAGCCATGACAGCTACAATGACAAAAGACTCATATAGTCAAATGCAGGGTCACAGAAAAAAGGAAGAATTAGATATCTAAACAAAGATTATTGATAAAAAATGGGTGCATGGATTAAAAGAAAGAAATTACTAGCGTATACTCAAAGACAATTCAAATTAGCATTAGCAAAACTCAAATATTCAGAATCTGCCAATATTCTCTTATTAGAATTCAAAAATTTAAATCATTATTTTCAATTGAAAAATGAAACAAATATAGTATAGGCTACTACACTTTTTTACTATTTAGACAGAAAACTGCATTCCTAACCTGTGGATGAACACGGAGCCTCTCTCTGAATACCATAAACCAAGCTGGTCTTGACCCAGAAAGGAAAAATCCTTGATGACCACTAATATTTTTGAAAATGGTAATTCTTTGGCATGGGGCTCCATCTGTTGTCTCCTCCCTCGTGTATGCATCTAGTGGAATGCGAGAAAATCTCAGATTCCGAAGCCTAGAGGCATTGACAGTGCTTACACTGATAGAACCTTGGGCAGAAAGGGAATCATCAACTTTAGAAGTACTCTCTGGACTTTCATACGCATAAGCATGGTAACAAAGAATTGTCCCATCAGTCAATATTGCAGAAAGAAAAGCACGACTATAATTTCCAGACCATCTTTGCATGGCTAACTCAACAACCTGCATGTTCTGGATAGTTTCTTTCCTGCCTTGGCCACTCACCTCTTCAGAACTTTTCTTAATCTCTTTCTGGGAATCTTTGAGAGGTTCCCGCATATAGGTATCAACAAGGTGGGTTCTTCCAGACACAAATTTATCCACGGTGAAAACAGAATTAAAATTTGGCACATCAAATATTTCCAGGTCACCACTTTCATAACAAACAACACAGTATATATCTCCCTGATCTAGTGGCCCACCATCAGCACCATCAATGGCCTCCCCAATGCCAGTAGAAAGCCATGCATCGGTACTTGTCTTCCTGAGCCATGGTTCTGGTCCTCTATCATGATACAGTGTACAGGCAGAGACTGGATTCTTGGAGCTTTCAATGGCAGCTGGAGTCTGTATAGAAACAGTGCAGGTAGAAGCATCTGCGATTCAAAGTTCAAGGTGAGCCTTATTAAAAATCCTAGAAACAAGAATCCATTAAAAAAAAGGCCAAAAAGAGCATGGAATACAATGCTCACATTCATCAGAAAGGCCCATCTATGTATGTAGAACATACATGCATAAACTATATGTATTTATGATTCTTTACCTACGCAAGTCTGTGTCTCCTCCTATAGCTCTCCATCAGCAAGTGAGGATCAAGATTAATGCAAAGCTTGCAAATTATTCAAATTGGAACAATGTACTAAGAATCCAAGTAAAATTACTAGTTGATGGTTTATACAACAAATTTCAAAACCCCAAAATCTAGCATGTATATGAATATCTTATGCATCTCCATCATACATGTTGGTGTCATCTAATATCATCTATTATATTGGGAGTATGTCAAAAGTTACATGGATCAACTATAAGTAATAATAGGTATTGAAGTAAAGCTTCCTAATCGTTAATCTTAGCAACTGACTTGTAGTAACAGTGACAAGGATTAATTTTGATTAAAAAACAAAATTGAGTTCACCATGTGTAGTCCCCAGTTAGCAAGTATGTGTCATTATACCACAAATTTTAAGAAATGATGGCCTCGATAACTAAAATAAAAAAAAATAAAAAATTTGACCAACAATTCTACTTTGACCCACATGGCTAGTCACTTTAACAAGATGAATACATGCTAAGAAGATCAGCAGTACACCCAAAATTACATACAGAAGTTAAGAAGTAATATTAAAAAAAAGGCATACCACCAGTGAGAAGCCGAAGACTTCCATCACTCATTCTTAGCAACACATATGGATCAGCAATTGAAACAGACAACACTGTGGAACTCTCAGAACCAGAATTAGCTTCAGAATTTGGAGCTCCAAAGCTTAAATCCTGAGTCATAAAAGATCCGTCTAAAATGCGAGCACCCCGTTCGTAGACCTGGACAACTCGACGCCTAAAGGACAAAGGAAGATGAACACAAAGAAGATGGCTCAGAATTCTCTTATTCTGCATCAATTAACATTGACTTCAACTAAAATAATATGGAAAAACATATCCAAACAATCCACCAAGGAAACCATTCAAATTTTATGGACAACAAATTGTATGATCGCCAGTCATCTTTAATTGCAACATCACTTCCTTGTAGTATTAAAGTTGCTTGAAACTACCAGAACTCAAGAATCATGCCTGGAAATATAAATAATAAGAAGCATTATAAAACTACTTAATGACAGCATACAAATCAGCAGAACCTTCTTTTTTGCCTTTTTAACCTATTTGTCCATAATTCAGCACAAACTTAAGGTGACAAACCAATTAACAATAAAGACAGTACAATGCGCAAAAGAATACAAAACTTTGTAAGGGGGTGAGAACTTACAATTATGATATGGTTTACACCTAGGAGAATAGTAGAGGTTCAGTTGGTTAAATCAATTAAAATCATAATCTGTCCCCCTGCCCCCACTCCTTACAAATTTCTGGCCAGTTTTAATGAAATGAACAGTGTCTTAAGCATGAATTAACAACGAAAAACAAAAGAAACATAATTAGAAAATTTTGAAGAATTTTAACCAAAGAGCAGGAAAAAAAGAAACCTTTCTGTAGAACAATATTAACATGTTCGTGATGGTAGTTATATGCTCACCTTCCAAACAAATTCCCTGCAGCAATAGTTCTTCCTTGCACATAATAGTCCACACTTTCAGTGACTTCAGTTAAAAGATCAGCTGTCTCAAGTACCTACCCACATAGCATTCATTAAACAGGCATCTTGGTTATAGTTGTACATAACAATTGCCTGTGCCTATAACATGTCAATTAATTAACAGAATGTCTAACCGCTAAATAATGATTATTTCTAAATAGTAATTATCAGGATAAAAATAACTTAGATGTCTATAAATTTAGTTATAGGATGTTCCTGAGATATTTCATTCCTAACAAAGAATTAGAGAAAAAATTTACCTAATAAGACAAGAATAAGTCTAATATGCAGCAGATATTGCTAAAAGAAAATGTCAAGAAAATGATGAGGCTCATTGATTTTTAAATTAGGGAAGATAAAATAATTCTTTACAAAAACATCCAGTTCTACCAACAAAAAATCTAGAAATATTACAGCACATCCAACTTCACTTCACTAAAAAGAACTTGGCTTACCATCGTCCGAGCCTCCAAGCTTATAATTAAATATGCATGATACTCATCATCATAAGCAGCCATTCTAGAAGAATCAGCATTATGACTGCGTGAGCTCTTGTGGTAAACAGTCCAAATTCCTTTGCAACCCGGCAATTCAACCTGCAGAGTGAAAAAGTTAGCACACAATGACAGATGCACACCGCTGCACTTAAAGAGGACGCTTACTGCTTTTAAGAGTGAACAGTTTTACAACATGTGAAACTGAAAATGTTCATTAATATTAGGAGTTGCAACTAACAGAAGTATTCATACATATCCATGCAAACAAATTGCAATAAGGAAATTCAGTAACGACTTTTCTACTTACCAAAACCACCTTATCAGATACAGGACATCCCCAATTCATACGAAGTGAACTTCAGACCGTGAGTTGAAGAAGATAAACTTTTCTAAGGGTGACATAGTACCCTATGAGGGTCCTTACAGGGTTGACTATTTATAATTTTTGTTAGGAAATAAAAAGCAAAGTAATCTATTCTTCACACTAACAACAAAGTATTAAATGTAGCAATGTCTGAGGAATGCATGTGATTGCATACTTGTGATGCATGTTCTAGTGAAGGATGGTGTGCAACTGGTTGCTCTAACAGGGGTCTGGAGTCCCCTCTTTGAGCTTTCTGGAGTATCATACAATATATGACCTCACTCCCCCAATTTTAGTCCCCTTTAAAGAAGCCCAATGTTCCACAAAACCCCAACAAAGATCGCATATTGCATCCCCTCCTATTAAATGAATCTGTGACACTGTGCCCTATTGCAATTTAAGTTTTAACAGATGGTATAGTGGTAATATGGAAAAAGATTAATGATTTTTTTTTATGATGGAAAAAAATATACAGGGAGCCCACAAACAAACCTCAGTAATCATCTCTGGCCGAATTGACTGCCGAAGTATACACAGCGCACCATTCTTCCCATGACCAGAACAGCACACCTGACAAAAATACACAGGAAAAAGTAAGTAGAGTTATTGAGACTAGCACAACTGAAATCAAACCTACCCCATCTAATAAAAGAAGCACCAGCAACTAGCTCAAGTTCTTGACCTGTGAAATAATGATTCCATAAATAATATATCTACTAAAAAAAAATCCAGCACTACCCTATATGTAACGCAGGACTAAGAAACAGCAAGCACTCACAAGCCTGTAATCCTTGCAAAAGGATGCCTAGAAAACATGCTCAAGTCGAAGCCTATAACATGTCATTCATCTATGCATCTTTCCTTTAATTATGCAGATACAAAAAAAAGTTGAAACTGAGTTCAAGGGACTAACCAGTTCATAATTACTTTGTTTAGAAATTCCAGTTGCACTTGCATCAGCATTTATTCTCAAACCATACGAGAAGTCCTTTAAAGGTCCAATATTAACCAATGAATCCCTCACGGCAAATGAGAAGGTTTTCTGCATGCATGAGGAGAGAAAATAACATTACAAGGGGCAAAAGAAAGAAAGGTTCAAAACTAAATAGTAATGATAGATTGAGCATCAATTTTGTTAAGATTAAAAAACAGCCTCTTGACAATAAATGCAATCAATAGAATGGAAAGTAAAGATGCTTGCTTATCACTCTTTCTTTCTTGGGCAAAGGAGTATACAATAATAAAGAAACTTCACAACAAACCAGCTTCTTCTCAAACCACCTAACACAAATTTTGGAGCAATAAGTTTCTGATAAAGAAAATGGCAAACTGAGAACATGGCAATAGAGGTCAAGACAGAATTTATGGCTACAATCATGAAGATAATATCGAATCCCAGCAGAAAGCTACTAAGTTGTAAGACGCAACTAAACCAATCGTGCAAGGTTCATCAACAGATAACAAAGCACTTAACAAAGACTAGTTGATCAGAATAAAGAGTAGTTATTGATAGAAGTTTTTTACTTGAAAAGAAGTTAGTTTTTTTGAAGGCTGAAGAAGCTCTATTTGAACGCAGGAAAGTGGCATAATATTTTCTTTGACTAGAATCTTATGGCCACCACCCTCAGCCATTAGTATTAAGTCTTAATTAATACTTCTTCTCATGGGTAAAAATTAGAGCAAAAAAATTATGTAGAGCATGGTACTCAACCTGTGCCGAATCTGTGTTGTTAGGAGCTGAACCATACAAGGAAAGCTCTTCGCCACTAACCATATCTTGCAAAGCATCAGAAGAAGACCTCCGCAATCGCTTTGTAGAAGGAGCATCACCTTCAATGTCTCCATACTGAAAATAGTGCAAAGCATAAATTATACCTGTATTGGTTTTTGGAAATCAACAAAAGAAATATCAAATGAGCTAGGAAAAAAAATCGGTTCCAATGCACTGCAAGATTTGTTGGTAAAGTCACAACTTAGTTTCTTTTGATATGCATATGCATGCCAAATACCAAGAGTTGTCAACTTGATAGCAACAAGATGAATTACACAATCAACTTAAAAGGCACAAAAGTAAAAATGTCAAAAGTTGACAACTTCCACACACCTCTTCCTTCAAACCCGATGATAACACTGAGGTTCCTGATCCACAAGAAAATTGCACAAGCAGACTGTCTCCCAATCGACTACCAAGAAAAAATAATGAATTTCCTATTGTTGAAATGTCCTGTAAGAATATAAGTAAATTTTCATAAAACTAAAGTTAAGCACAAAAATTTAAATCAATATGCTAAATTTGGAACCAAAAGTAATTGGCAAAAAGAGTCCAACGGATGCAGCTGACCGAAGTAAGTACTGATGGATTAGACTTGGAAAGATCAAGCCTCTGCACAACCCTTCAAAAGAGAAAAGAAACAATTACTACAAGCAATGGCAAAGAAATCAACTCATTTACAATTTATCACCAGAGAAAAAGGAGAAGAAGAAGAAGGAATATTCATAACAAAATAGCATTTCAAATAATAAATCTTGATTCACATAAAAAGGCTGGTCTGACCAGCTTTTCTTAGTCTTTCTAGCTGGGAATTGAATCAGCAATTTTCCTATAAAAAGTAAGAGTAGGAATTTTCTTTCAGAGTGTAGTCAGATTAAATGACTGCTTCAGAAGAGACAATGAAAGAACTAATAAGGCCCTTGGTATTAAACTTCTTCTATGGTTAATCCATCAAATGTCATAGAAGAATTTCTGTAAAGAGTTTCAAGGCAATTGCTTGTTTTGAAATCATTAACATTTGCCTTTAAAAGACTTACAAATACACAGACATACCTAAGCGCGCGCGCGCACGCACACGCACACACACACACACACACACACATGAAATCTATGTAAAAATATAAAACATCAAAATGAAAGCTCCTGGAGCAAAATTTATCTGCATTTTCAACTACAGATTTAATCTGTATCACTGTGCATTAACTATCAACTGACAAATATCCTATTTCCTGTGTTAATCTGCACTAAAAATATCAAACCATGATCATGAAGTCCAAAAAACAGAATTTCAACAATAATCAATTAAACCAATTGGATTGAACAGCACAAAAGGCCTGAAAAAGAGGACAATTTTCATGGTTTTTCCACCTTCCCTACACATCCAAGGTGCTCTTTTTCTTTTATTTGTGCATGCAGCACAGTGACATGTCGGACTAAAACCCCATCCCCTACTAAATGGCAAAGAAAACTCTGTGAACACCCCCTTTGGTTTATCTTGGAATAGATGAAATCAGGAAAAATTAAACCCTTATTTCCACTCAGATACGAAATAGTGCAAATAATTCAAATATAAAATGCTGCTACCAAGTGTTAACTCACAGCATAAGTACAAGATCTTATTATTTAGCCTAAAACAAATTTAAGATATGAAAAAAAATTAAATTGAGCAAGGAAACTTCCTACCGTCCATCATAAACAAGGGTTAGAAGTAATAGATCCCCAGTTTTTGTTGACAGCAATGCCACATCGTTTAGCAACCAAGTAGCATTGGCAGCATCAAGTTCCACAGTGAAACCAGATCTTGGCAGCTCTTGACTGAAATGAAACCAATAAATACAGACAACATCAACAAAACTGGGAAGGAAACTCAGCAAAAGACCTTAAAATTAGGTTTTATACAATTTATTGACTGCCAAAAAACACAAGCAGTAAACAAAACCTCTAAATATACATACATGTATGAAATGAAGAAAATTACAAGATTTCTTAAAACTCCACATATAAAACTTCCCTGGAATCCTTAGCAATAGTTCATAACTAAACAACATAAAAGTAGGTGCCACTTTCCAAAAAAAATCCCAATTTCAAAGAAAAGGAAAATTAAGTTGGATGCAAATATAAGGTCTATTACTCAATAAACCAATTATTAAAAACATCATGTTAATCTATTTGTTGCGGGTGAGAGAAAGAGAGAGGTTAAGACTCTTGACCTGCTATCAACAGAAACTGCATTATTGTTCAAAGCCAATGCACATGCGGCTGACTGCACAAAACAAGAGACTAGGGTGTTATACAGCATGTATATGAATTTCTTAAGACCACAGAACTTACATCCCTCAATCAATCAAACCCTCAAAAGGATAATGAAACAGAAAAACAGGATAACTATACCTGACTATGATAGTGAATTGTATTTGCACCAACCACAAGAACACCACCAATTGGTGATGGCACTGCAAGTAGCTTGTAAGCATCATGCGGGAGATTCTGACAAGACATAGATGCAGTTTGAATTTGAAGATAAAAACATCATCATGGAATACACAATTCCACAGATAGATAATTCGTGGGTATATGACATATCATGGATGTGGAAGTTAGGAGATGAAAAGTGATTGTTTTGTGATTATATGGCATAATCTGCACTCTTGCTGCAATGACTAGTACATTTGCAGTCAAGCAATTTTTACAGGTGGCACAGCAGCTTTATGTTTAAAGGACATTTATGGATGAATTATGGTGTAAAAGTAACACAAAGACACTGCAAAAAATAATATAGTTATTAGTTGATGTGGTCATATTTCAGCAGTTGCAGTGTTACACAGTATTAAGATCCAGTCCGAATATCTAAATTGTTCCAAGTATATTTAGCACCTCTTTCAGATAAGTTTAATCCAGATAAGAACACACCATGGCTGACCATATAAGGGGATGCTGCTTTAAAGTTGTGCTGATACTTAGAGCAGAAATCATGCTAGTGTGGTGCTTCCACAAGACCCGCCCAGCCCAAGTAAGTTCCCGCTCATGAAGGATGACCATAACAGGCTCAATATAACCTGTAAGACACATTATGCCAGATGTAGAAAGGTATCGAACTCTGGTTAAACACCTCAGGATAATAGGAAATTAAAAGAGTGATTTGTATATTATAATATTTTATGACTTGGAGCAAGTTGCAGAAACTTAAAACAGAGATAGACATGTCAAAAGGTAGTTTAAGAAGAAAGTGAAATAGAGAAAGATAAGATGGGATGAAAATAATGACTAAAATCAATACAAAAAGTTAATAAAAGAATAAGCATCTAAGTGAAAAACATCCAAGGAGCTTGTAACAGAATCCAGAAATGTTTATTCATTCTTCATTCCTCAAAAGTGACATTACATCAATTTCATAACCTAGACTTGGAAACCCAGCAACCTTGGTGATCAAGTTTACTCATTGGCCTTGACTTGGACTAGCCCAGAACAGTTTAAATTGACCCATACAACCAACTAGACCAGCTACTGAAGGAAACAGGAAAAGATCAAATACCTGAGAGCTAAGCCACCCTTATATCCACAAACTTGAGCTTTCCATTTTCTTACAAAAATAAATTAAGAATCATAAACAAAGAAACTTTGAAACTGCTTAAAGCAGATTTTCTTTATTTTAGCTCTCAAAATTTTGCTGTTTTTCATTTGATATTTACATCATAAAATTACATAAATACAAATGCAAACACTACTATGCAGCTCATCCAAGGCATCCACTATAGCTATCTTACACAAAACAAATCTACATGTGCTATTTACATATGCAAACATACATACATATCTGACTCGACATTTAATTCACGTACAATTATGATCCTAACAATGATATATTAGTCAGTTACACTCACCATGTACAAATATGAAGTCTTTTACATGCTTCATGTCCAAATCTCTTAAATTGATTGCATAAGATGACTCAATGCGGGTAGAAACTCCACCTCCAGATCCAAAATTATCTTCATCTACAACCAAGCCAGATCCACCCTAACAACCAAATTTTCCAAATTGAAAATTTTTTAAAATAAAACAAATAAAAAATAGATAGACCAACCTATTTAATAGATCAATATTAAGCCCGTAAAAACAAATGCATAAACTTTCATGGTAAAACTATGAGAGGGGAATATTAGCAGCTTGTAGCACTTCATCTGAGATTTTTGAAAGGAATTGGGTCGTTCATCATAAGGTACATAGAGTTGACAAACTAACACCAACTTACATTGTTAAATCCTTAATTGAATAATGCATCTAGCATCAATTTATTAATAACATTTATGGTTTGCTGTATTCTAGTTGTGATGCTGCTTCAGTTATGGCCAGGTAATCAGATACTTAGATCCCACTCAGTATCCATCGGTATGCAACAATTAGGAATTTCGACAGGCTGTATCTACTAACAGTGAGATTAAATTCAGTCTTCAGGTTCTAGGGACTTACTTCAAGTCAAAATATGAAGAATGACAACAATGAAAAGTTTGTAGCCAATACGACAAGGCAAGTTCTATTTAACACCTTTCAGTAAACAAACACTTTGAATTCTTGTACAGCTTCTCTTAACATTCGGTATAAGTATTTGAAAAGATAAGTTTCAAGCATCAATTTGAAAGAATAGTGAAAGGAACACAATTCATCTAAAGCATATATTTGTGCATTGTGAGATACTCTATTTCTGTAAGAACTTTTTGATGAGAGAAGAAACACCATTGTATGATCAAATTGGAGTTTGGAATTTTGAGGAAAAAGCAATGCATTTTATTTGAACAAGAAAGATATTAACGCTTAAAGAGACATAAAGCCACAACTATTTAGAAATATATAGAAGGCAAAAGAGACCTGTGCAGCCTTAAGTACTATCATTTGCAATCCATAAAGAAGAACGCTGGCACACCTGCCTTGAGGATCAACCTTTATCAATGGGCCTCTAGCAAATGATTCTCTACCTCTTCTCAGATGAAGCCATTCTGGACCCTCAAAACAATGCATTGAGCTGAAAAAGGAGATCAACACCTATGAACAAGCATTGTCTTTTTTCTTTTTGCCTTTGATAAGAATATGAATAAGCATTCTTCTAACATAAGAAAACAAAATATCACATGAAAGAACAAGTTTAACAAAGTGGCATTCATGAATGAAGATAGTTTATAACAGACAATCTATTTGTTTGAGAAAAACATCTAGGAATGCAGTATTCAGAAAAATAATGAGTAGACTAACCCAAGGCAAACAAGCATAATGACTAGTCAACAAAAATAGCAATGCACAAGATATCATAAACAAACAAAAGCTTGTTTAATACATATATTCCCAGATGCCATGCGTTTCAGACCAACATCATGTGCTTCTTATGCTGCAAAAAGCATACAATTCCCAAATGTTAGCAGCTGCCCCAACTTATTTGATCATAATTTCTTCTAGTGAATATAGTGAAATCTTTGGAATTGGCAATATTATAGTCCTGTTTATTTCTCCCAATCCCTCCAATTTTCACCTTCCATCTCATCTTCTGCCTCTTTCTCAATGCAATACTGGAAATCCCACCAATTGAGGCAGCTCAAAAGTTAAATAAATTTACAGCATGCCATGAAAGACTGAATCGACAAGATAACATGGGTTTTAATTGATTATTATCAAGGCTGAACCTTTTTGCATTTGGGGATAAAAAAAAACAGCACACACATATCTACCCGTAGCTCCTTTTTATGTCCTCAATTTCTCAATGTGTGCCAATATACTTGCCTTCAATTACCCAATTCATCCAAGCAAAAATTCAAGTCATAAATAATTGAGAAGCTATTATATTGGATTTAGATTTCACATTGAACAGTGAGGCAGACTGCTTCATCCTAATCGTAATAGAAAAGTTAACACAGGTTCCACTGTCAATGTGAGACTTGAAGTTGAGTCTAATAAGCAAATCTTCAATATTTACAATTTTCTGGCTTCCCAACGTGAGCAGTGATGGAGAAAAATAAAAAGAGAGTGATATTGTTCATTAGATGAAGATGAATATGTAAACTGATCATGTTGCCCTAAATTGATAGAATAGCCAGTTTGCAGAAAGTGTCAACTTTAATCCAATTAAATTGGGGAAAGCTATCAATCTACTCCAACTAGTAGGTAGGTTAGCTTTTCACAATACAAATCAAGTTGCAAGTACCTAGGGAGTTAGCTCATAATTAAAAAGATCACTGTATCTCTGACTAAACAGATTCCAAGTTGACTACTATTTTGCTATGCCAGAAAAGAATATAGGATTGCAAACAGAGAAGTTCCCAAAAAACTAGAACCTTTGGTATGCTAGACTGTACAAACCAAACTAATCACTAACTGCTTCCTATTGGTGAGTCTTTATATAGTTACTCTAGTTTTAAGACCATCTATTTAACTTTGTAAAATATACAACACAGATGCATCGTCCAACTTTCTCTAGTTCACCAATGCAAAGAGTTAAGCTCACATCAATGCCAATATCATTGAAATTAAAGCTACCAACAACTTCAGGGTTTGCAACAAGAAAAGACAATCATTGACAAAATATGTTTTTACAAAAAAGCCAGCAGTCTCTTATAGGTTTAACAGCCAAAAAGTGTTTCAAGGCATGCTAATGAGAAATACCAGCCACATGGTGCAAAACAAGCACGCAAAATGCACTTAAGCAAGCGATGTTAAAGACAAACAACCCATGCTAGAGTTAAGTAAGGAGAGTGCTGACGTATCTATGTTCATTTGCAAGTTAGAAGTTGGATAACACTATGGATATGTATTTGAAGTCTTATATTGGACTAAGTAGAAAAGTTATTTTTCCCAAATAATGAGATGTGCAGTGTATTCTGCAAGAAAAACTAATTTAAACTCACAATAACACAACACAGTGACCAATATTTCAAAGCAAACAAAAAATTTTCAAATGTATTTCCATCATATCCTGTACAAGCCACGAAAGTATTAAAGTATACAATGAGAATAAGTAACGTAGCAAATTAAAACTATCCAATCAAGAAAGATCCATAATGATATCTTTACGTGGTACGAAGTCCATGAATGGAATCATCAAACTCCATAACCGATATTTTTGCATCTTGAAACGCCAAAATAATAGAATCCCTTCTCCTAGAATTGTCACCGCCTCCTTTTGATAGTATGGCCATTGATTCCGCATTACCATGCAACCTAAGAAACAATACAAAAATGGATTTTAAAAATTAACCGCAAGTTGATTATAACCTATAGCGATTGCAGTGCTTTTAGCAATGTTAAAAGCATTTCCAAAAAACCAAAAACAGTTGTTCCTTTTTGGATTTATTTAGCTAAATGGACGATTATACTCTTTTTCATCGAAAAGGCACTTATTCTTTTGTGTAGAACATTTTTCAAGTAAGTACATCAGTTCAAGTACTCTTCGTGAAGCACTTAATAAGTGCTTCTCCGAAAAGTAGCTGCCAGGGCTTCAAGAAAAAAAATGCTTCCTTCTAAAAAACACTCTCACACAGACCTCTACATTTTTAAATTCAAGCAATTTTCCGCGTACCTGTAATGGCAAACAAGCTCGAGAGAAGCACTGGAGACGCCATCCATTAAAACACGGCGTTTTGTTTCTCCCGAACTTTTAGATTCTCTGCTGCCCTCTTCCTGTACCCTAACTATATAAACTTCGAGAATGTTAGCGGCAATGACTACGAGGTTAGGAATCGGGCCAATTCCACGCTTAGCAGGCCACTCAGATTCCAGTTCATCCGTTTGAATTAACGGAATTTGCGGTACGTAGTCAGCACGGGAGTGGGTAATGAAGCCCGACCCGCAACTGGTTATGGCGGTTGGCCAGTGCATCATTTTGTAGGCCGCGAAGCTCATTTTTGAGGATTTTAGAGTTTCGAATTGAAGTGTGAAGGTGAGTAGCTGTTTGGTTAGTTAGGCTTTAGAGAGCAAGAAGACAGTGAAAGCTTAAACCCTAGGTTTTTTTTGTGCGTGTTTGGCGGGAGGACGGAAATAGCTTCTCTTCAGTTTCGCTGGGAGTGAACGAATAAAAGGCGATTGGGATTGTCTAATAATCAACTGTTACGTTAGACCGGGTTGCTCTTCATTTTAAATTTTTTATTTATATTTTTAATAAATTACTTTTTTATAAATTATTATAAATTTTACGTTAATATTTTAAATTAACTGAAATAATAACCTTTCCCAAAATCACCACTTAATCAAGTAAAAAAATCCGATAAAAAAATTTCGAAAACAAACTAAAAATATTACAAAAATTAAAGTATCCTCAATATATGAATTTTACAAAAGATTATATATTATTTAATAAATATAGTAAATCAATTAATTTACTTGAAGACCAGAGGCTTGAATAACTTGTCAAGTTGAACACTCAAGACATGGAAACTAAAAATTAACATTGCCTTCATTTTTCAGATTTTGCAAAAATCATCTGCAGATAACACCTAATTCAGGATCTTGGATACTTGTGTGTAAATAGGAGAAGGCGTAGATGTTAAAGCAAGAGAAAACAACACAGAAACTGAACCATCTCTTCCCCATACATCTCATTTCTTGATACCAAGCATCATACCCCTTTCATATCTCAGAACTCAGGTTACAAAATAACTCAGCAGAATGCAATTGAGGAATCAAATTCATTCTATAAATAATGTGGGCATTTTACAAGTTACAAAAACTTCCAATTTTGTACTAAAAGGAAATATTAAAGAGAATAACAAAAAATGAAACAGAAGATTCAACTGATTGGGAGAAACAAACAGTGCTTAGACAAAGAAAGTGCAAGAAGCCCTTGTAAATTAGAAAGAATTTTCATCTCCACCTAATTCTAGCCCCTGACACTTCTAATTCCAGAATATGTCTTTGACAAAAAGAAGCAGGCTTGAATGTCTGCAGTTGATTCAACAATGGAAAAGTTTGCCCTGGCAAGAAGATAGCTTCTGCAGGCTATTCTGAAGGAGGTCCCAAGTAGACAGAAATAAACATTGGACAGTCTTGACATCCCTACTTATATAGCTCAGAACAGCATCCTGATTCATCTGCATGAAACAAGCACCATATTCTAAAGGTGATATTAAAAATGCTAGTCTTCACCAGCCATAATTCCAGAAACTTGCAGATTTCACGAGTTCTTTGGCTTTCACATCATTGAAACCTAAAGTGGCCAGTATCTTGTGACCTGCTGATTCTTTTTCTGATCATATCCCAAGAAGCAAACGAGTTGTGGTTATTTCATCACCTTCACCTGCATTTCATCCACCAATATTAACAAGATGCCAAGGATATGGCCATAAAAAAACTGTCCTCATCCAAACCAATACAATTGTTAATATTGCCAATCACACATTAAACTTTTAGTGCGAAAAGCCAAGCACCAAAGACTTGTGAGGATGGATACACAGCATATATCAATCACTGCTTGTGCATCTACTTGTCAAATATTAGAAATGAAAGGATCAATGTTACAAATGAAGATAACTGTTAACAAAATGCAGAGAAAGGATTGAAATATTACAATTGCTTAGAGAGTATGATTGTAAAATATAAATACAAGAAAAGTGTGCAATCTAGTGGACTGATTTATCTCAAGGGATATACCAATGTTGTAGAATCCCAAACATTACTCCTCAGTAGTGGTCTGTAAACACCTATTTCAAAGCACTCATTCCATTTTTTATTTAATAACATGCACAAAACATACCACCAAATTAGTTAAACAGTCAAATTGTTCACCTTCCAATTTCATCCTAGAAATCTATAATTTTCTTGCTAAGTAACTGTCACATGAAGAACTAACCAAGCCACAAACCATAGGAACACATCATGGCAGGATAGAGATATAATACATGTTATATGTAGGAGAAAATAGGATGGAGTGTTTCACATTTTGCATAAGCTATGCATGCACAGGCTAAGGCATTCTCAGGTGAAAGGCTGAAAATTGTAGTCTACATGGCATGGTACTCAGTAATTAGTATGCTAGCCTATCACACAAGTCTAAGCACAGCCCAAGAAGTGCCCAAGTGTTATGCATATTGATGCAAGTTAAAAATGACTTTTAATAGACCAAGACTGCTGTGAATACTGCAATAATATTCAGCTGACAATCATGAGACGAGTTTTCTTGTCCCTTAAAGGTTTTAGATGGTCTTTAAATTCATATCAAACAGAAACTGCCCAATAGTTCCTAGAAAGAATTTCTTGAAGAAGTTGGCAATGCAAAAAAGGAGTGGAAGAAAAGCAAGCTTAACAGTTACAAAGACCTAGAATCATTATTTAAATGAATACAGTACCACTGAGGATCCTACATACTTCAGACATGCAACCAGGTTCAGTGCTCCTTCCCTAGTTTGGACCTCAATTCTTAAATTAAATTATAGCAGTTAGGGCTAGCTTTTTGTCCTGCATCAGTTTGAATATTGATTTTGCATTATTTATTAGCAGGAACAGAATGATTTTACATCACCATGTCACAGGGCTCTGAGCTGCATTCTGAATGGTTAACTTATATAGTGCTCCAAATAACATAGACAATCACCCATTCAAGTAATTATAAATTCCTTTTGTAACGCTATCAGAGAATGTAGTGATTAGAAAAAAGAACAACTAAAACTAAAGGTTTGGCATATTAGAAGCATAAACTACCTGACTTTAGTTTCTCATTCACAGCCCAATCAAGAACCCTTTGAGCTTGTTCAATCAATGGAGGATGCTCAGGACTGAAATAGTACAAGTCAGATTTTCCCAGTAAGTTTATGGTTTCTTCCCGCACCTTTAAAAGTGTTAATCCATTAGCCCTTAAAACCTTTGCTGTTGTACTCGTTCCTGTGAATAAAAATTTAAAGCTTAGTTAGTCTATAATGTACACTACTATTAACAAAGATCCAGATACTGGAAAGTCGACGATGCACAAGATTAGCCACAAACTTAACAGAAAACATATCTTCTTAATAGAAAGTTTGCTTCCAAAGATATTTCTTCTCTTCTTAAATTAAATTGCTGCACTTAAAATTAGAATTATGTCAGGCTTCAATTCAAATTTGGATATTTGACATACTTGAATACACAATGCACACGTATGACAACCCTTTTGACCATCATGGATTTGTAGTTTTTTTGACAGTAAAGCAATCTAATAAGAGATTCTTTTGTAGATAACCTTACTACTAGTGAATATTTCCTTTTTCATGTTCATGATGCTGTTAATAATACAAAGCATTTTAATCGTAAACTTCAATAAATCAATTCATCACATAATTTTGATAGACCACGTCGCAAACGAAGACCCAATTACCGATATTGTAGCAGTTAGTTACGATAAGTTCGCACATAGCAGTTAGTTATGATAAGTTCGCACATGATGACTGTTAGTGGACAAGTAGAATTTGTCAAGGAGTCTTTCACTTTTAGTTAGTGGGTCTTTTTTGTCATTTTTAGGTTTTAAGATAACTATAAAGAAGGATAGATGTGTGAACTTAGGGAAGGAGAGAAATTTATTTTGTTATGGTATGTGGTTTGTTCTCGCCCTGAGTATAACACGAATAATTTTAGCTCGTTTATTTTTTTTTCCATTCTTATCTTGCATTCTTTGCAGAAGATTGGGACCTATCAAATTTTCATCCAAATGTAAGATACAAGTTTTTAGCCCAAAACATTCAAGCAAACTTCCTAATGATATTATAGTCCTGAAGGCACAAAAGAATAATATAACTAGAGGTGATGCACCAGTATAAACAAAGAAATGACAAACCCTCGACCAGAATTCCCATTAGAAGCGCTTCTGTCCCAGTGTTGGGATATTTGATCTTCCTTGCCTCCAATTCCGCCATAGCAATCGACTTTATCGCCCTCGCAGACCAACTACACATGATAATTGTTCCATACATAAACAACTCCTCAATCATAAAAATAAACGCATATACGTCAACAAATTATAATGAACTCACTAACTTTGGAATTTTCTCGGAAGAGACTCTCTCAGGTTTCCTGCAATTACCAAATCAAATCAAACCAAACAGTTTCATCTAATCCAACTATAAAACAGAAATTACACATCGTAATGAACACTTACACCGTTGGAAGACTAAGCGAAACTGTTGCCGTCGCTAAGCTACGATATTTCCGAACAAAATGGCTCAAATTTGGCCGTCTTTGAATCAAGAGCTTGATACCGTACATAGAACTCGACAGGATAGATGAAGAAGCTTTATTCCGTTTTGCGTCGAGAGAATGACAGTAAGGGAGTGAAATTGAGGAAAATGTAAGCGCATTAGCCGCCATGGTCATCACATGACCAATGATTTCTGAGGCTTTGATCAGCTAAAATGATTGCAAGTTCACAGAAGATGTCACTGGCGAGCCACACGTCCGTGGAGGTCGAAGCCTTGAAGGCTCGTGATAAACATCTACCAAAACTTTGGGCAGATACGGGCCAAGTCGGATGTCTCCACGTGTCTAAACGACCCGCATGACGTTCCGAGGCGTGAAACGAAGCAGACGAAACTGGACGGGGCCTAAAGAGCTATAGCTCAAGTGAGGTTGTAACTGGGCCGGGTTTAGGCCTTCCACTTTAATGGGCTAACACCACAAATCAACATGGTTAATCCTTGTAAATGATAATAGCAGGGGAACAAATAGCTTGGAGGAACAAGAAGTAGAACTGCAAGGAACCGAGCCGGCAAAAGTTTAATTGCCCTCGTAATAGCACGAGAGTATTGGCTTAACCCAGGCCATCCTATGCGCCAGTCTACACCTTAAGCGTGTGGATCCCAACAATGCTGCGCAGTATCTGAGCGGCAAACCAGCACGCGGAGCCACCAACCTAATTAAATAATTTTTAATTGTTTACATTCCGTCGCCATAAAATTGTAGAAAACAGAAAAATAAAAGAGGAGACACGTAATTAATTAGGATGGTTAATTGGTTAAGCAAATGATTAATTGTCCGTTTTCTTGCACATGAAAACAAGTGTGATGTAATAAAACAGGGGTATTTCAGTAATTCCGTTCCCCGTTCTCTTTTCTTCTCTTCCCCACACCGCACAAAGTAATCTGCATCGTTTCCTCTCGAGGAATAAAAGCCATAGTTCTACACCAATCTGAACCCGCTTATGTCTTTTCAATTTCTCGTAATTTACAGGATCTGCCAATCTCTAACGCTTTCACTTTATTATATTTTATGACCGATCCGAGATCTCCTTTTCCTTGTTAATCGCGCATTATTTGTGCCAATTTCGCGGCGCAAAAGATAACTCTCTCGTTGATCGTCATATGAATCAATTTTAAACCCGATGAATGCGAAACACAGAAAAAAGCTGGAGCTTTCTCTTTGGTATCTAATTGTATGTGCATTGTATTTTGCTTTTCTGTTCAGTGAAGGTTTCTGCTTTAATGTTGAATTTTATGAGCATAGAAACTCAAAAGTTATTCATTACTATTTTTAATTATTACAGAAAAAGAAATAGAAAATGTTGCTGTGCTTTTTCTTCTTTTGAGTAGTCGTTGGTGGGAGTCATTTTGTTATTATTGTTTTTTGAATTTAATCTTTTTTTATTATTTCCGTCAACTGTTGCTAAATGTGCTGTGTTAATTTGTTTTTACACGTGGTGTTTACTCTGATTTTTTTTTCCCAGTTTTATTGAAGGAGAACGCGTCACCTGATCTCGCGTCTAGAAAAAGCAACCTTGAATTTCGCGTTGGAGGTGAAATTTTGAACAAAATTTTGAGATTGAGGATAAGAAGATTAGTTTGCTAGCTCTTTGTCTGAAATTTGGAAGAAATCCCAGTTTAATGTGGAGGTTTAAATTGATCTTATCGAAGCAGATTTTATCAAGACAGTATTCTTTTTGAAAGTTTAGGTATATTTTCTTCCTTGTTGTTCTTCTGGTAGATACTTAAATTAAGCCATGACTTTGGTATCTTCGCCCAAGGGGTCTTCTTCCTTGGCTGCTTTTCCACGATCACTTTCCTTCATCCTAGTTTCTGTAGGAGGACTGGCCATGCTCTTGATTTTTGCTTCTTTGCTTTTAGTATCAAACCCAATTGATTCCAAACTTCGTGTACATTTCAGTGGTTTTGATAAAAAATTTGAGTTGCCTAGTTTTTCTAGCAATACAAATTTTATTGCAGTAGGTGTCGCCAATAAGAATTCATCATTTGGGTCAACTTTAGAGCGGTCTAAGAGTTCCATTAGTCCTTCGGTTGATGATAATGTGGATGTGACTAATAAGGGTGTTTCACCATATGAGTCTAGTGTACAAGTTTCCGAGATGTCAAACGGTTCATCAATTGATTTGTCATCTAGATCAACAGAAGAAGGGAAGGCCAAAAATGGTAATGTTGCCTCCAATGTCACCAAGAATGTCGAAAGTCATAAAGGAGGTTCTTTGGGCTCAGCAAATAACTCAGTTGGTTCTTCTGATGATTCCAAGGTAGGGCCAATGCCTGGATTAGGTTCTCTTACAGGCAACGAAACCCAGATTGGTTCAGTTGTATCAGGTATTTTGGTTGAACTTGTTTTGATAATCTTATTTGTTTTTGGAGATAGGTTTATTATTTATCATACATAATTGATATAGTTTCATTTGTGGTTGGATCTGCTTCTATTCTGGATCTTTTTTTTTAGAACTTATACATGTGAGAATATTCATTCATTATGTTTACCTCTTTTCAGAAGTATCAAAAGATGGTAACTTGCTATTAAAACTTGATATATATAACAACCATGTACTTGTTATCCAGTTATTAATAAATTTCTTCTTCCTCTAATTTGAGTACCAAATTCTTCTGTCAGAGAGTTAAAAAGTTCCTTAAAAATCAGGGTTTACCCGCCATTTTTGTGGCATATCATTAACTAAATACAGTTTAAGAATGTGTAATTGTCTAAAAGAATGCTATCCATTTATTGATGATGCAACTTTATCAGCCATAAGTTTCCTTATCGGGAAGTCAAATTCAGTAACCTACTTCCTTGGTTAATAAACTATAGATTTGTATATTGATAGACAGAATCTAGTAAATATAGCATGGCTATTGAATATGCGGATGCAGTTGATCAGCCACAAATGAATCACACCTAAGTAGAAGTGCAAATCTTATTCTTTTATGCTTATTTATATTCTAATGCAGACTCCCTTTTTTTTCCTTCCTACTTGGTTATTTTAGCTTCTAATGTGTAACCTGATTTTCTTTTGTGCAGAATGTGATCTGTACCATGGAAGTTGGTTTTATGATACCTTGGGACCATTGTACACCAACAACACATGCCCTATCCTGACACAGATGCAGAATTGCCAAGGAAACGGGAGACCTGACAAAGGATATGAGAATTGGCGATGGAAACCATCTCAATGTGACCTCCCTCGATTTGATGCAAAGAAATTTTTGGAGTTGATGAGAGGGAAGACACTGGCTTTTATTGGAGACTCAGTTGCTCGAAACCAGATGGAATCAATGTTATGCCTTCTCTGGCAGGCAAGTATCTGTAGTTCCTTCAATTTCATCACTTTGTGGCAAAACTTTTCACTAATCTACTCAAGTTTTAACTTAGGAGACTTTTGATCATGTAAAAGTTTTTGAATAGAGCAATGCTGTAGACAAAACTCCTAGAGTTATGCTGAAAAGCATGGACATATCTCAAAAATCACAATTGGTAACTGGAGCTATCTTGCACCAACGCTTCATTAGCAAGATTTATAGCCTTGATCAGATTCTTTAACCTGTACAAATGTTTTCTAGCATTTTTTATTTTTATCATGGAATGTTCTGTTTTTCTATTCTACTTCATCAGTGATGATAACCATGAGTTTCATTCTCTGTTTTTGACTTTGTGAACACCAGCACTCAATTACCTAGGGAGCTGAAATTATCAAAATATTTTTCCAAACAACTTTACACTCCTTCACCAATGTACAACTGGCAATAAGCTTGGCCACTAATTGAGATAATTTTGTGTGGAGAGATAGGTGTGGGGTAGAATGCATAGAGGTTAAATACCTGTAGGACTTGGGTTGATGTGGGATAGATCTTAGTTTTGAAGAAGAGACAGTAAAATGCTCCAGTGAAGAATAGCTTAAAATTCATTCTCACACCCACTTACCCATCTTCCTCCACTCCCACCCCAAAAGGAAAAGGCTCAAAATATAACAAAAAATAGTTAGGTAATTAGGTTGAATGATATTTAGGTTTCTTACTCTCATGTTAGATCTATCTCTATGGCTTTTTTGAAACATGGAGTTGGGTTCACCTTGGTCCTAAATCCTTTGTATATCTCACGAGTGATTGATGTTTCAAGGATGTGAGAAAGGAAAGAATAATGGGGAAACTTTCATCTTTTTTCCTTTTCTCGTTCAAGGCTCAAGAGATTGTTGCATATTCTGCTAGGTTTAGATCACCTATGAATTGTCATTCCTATTGTGATGAAGTGGTTTTCCCTAAAAAGAAAATGCGCCTTTTGCATCACTCATGATCATTATGTTTCTTTGTTTGGAATACAGTTCTGACAGAAATCATTGGATATTTTCAGGTAGAAGTTCCAAAAAACCGAGGGAACCGAAGAATGCAACGATGGTTCTTCAAGTCAACATCTGTAATGATCGTTCGAATATGGTCCTCTTGGCTTGTCAAAAAAACTAATGAAGCATTTGATTTTGCTCCAGCGGGGGTTGACAAACTCCATCTTGATGCCCCAGATGAGAACTTCATGGAATTCATACCACAATTTGATGTGATTGTTCTTTCTTCGGGCCACTGGTTTGCCAAGCAGTCAATCTATATCTTGAACGAAGAGATTGTGGGAGGACAGTTGTGGTGGCCGGACAAGTCCCGGCCCGTGAAGGTTAACAATATTGATGCATTTGGTATATCAGTTGAGACAATTATCACTGCTATTGCTAAGTATTCAAATTACACAGGGCTGACCATTTTGCGTTCCTATTCACCTGATCACTACGAGGGTGGAGCCTGGAATACCGGTGGTTCATGTACTGGAAAGGAGAGGCCTCTTGCAGTTGGTCAGTTAGTGAAAAATGGATTTACTGAAGTAATGCACGAGAAACAAGTGACAGGTTTCAACAATGCAATTAGGACGGGGACGAATCAATCAAAGTTGAGGTTGATGGACATCACCGAAGCCTTTGGGTACCGCCACGATGGACATCCAGGACCCTATCGAAATCCTGATCCAAATAAGATCACAAAACGCGGCCCAGATGGAAGGCCTCCGCCACAGGATTGCTTACACTGGTGCATGCCAGGTCCGGTTGATACCTGGAATGAACTTGTGCTTGAAATCATTAGGAGAGAATTTGAAGGCAACTTAAGCTCATTAACATTATCATGAGATTGATCTGTTTTGGTTGCAACTGTCCACGTGAAAATCTTCATTCTGGTTCTTCTACAATTGAAAGGGTAAATTTAATTCATAGTTAGCCTGGGGTTGAGCCTATTGTATTTGTTTTTCCAAAATCTTTCATGGGAGAAAGAAATTTGTAGAGAAATGACTTCTTGTAAGAAATGGAGAATAAGCAGGTAGCAACTATAATTTGTTGAATAATTTTATTATATTAATTAAATTAACGTGATAAAATTATTTTAATTTAAATTATTAAAAAGTTTTTTCGATGTTAAATACAAAAATTTAATTTTAATTTAAAGTATATTATATATATATATTTTTTTTATATTTGTGAATAATTAAAATTATTATTTTTTATTTATTTTTAAATATTAGTATAAAATGGGCAGGAATATTTCAAAATATTACTAAAAATTTTAAATTTTTTTCCTATGTTTGTCTATTATTTATATAATAAACAAACGTTCAACCGTAAGAAAGCACGTCCACGTCAGCAAACCTTAACCTTAGCAAACGATCTTCAACGGTACAATTTCCGCAAACGTCTCTCTTTCTTTCTCAATCCTGCTCCCTCTCAACTTCTTTTGCATCATTATTTCAAATCTTAATTTCTGCACCCGCATTTTCCAGGAAAGGAAAATCCTCAGGAAAATACGCAAACTCTCACTTCTGTCAGGGATAAATTATTCAGAAAGGCCAAGCACTTGCGCACTGTTGCTCAGGTTTGTCATCGGGTCTCCACTTCCACCCTATTTCCTCTCCTTTTTCAGTGTTTTTTTTATTTTTTGGCTTTCGAGAAAATGCAGGAAAAGAAAAGTAAAGTCGAATTAATTGGACTATGAGTTGTCGTGTTTTTAGATTAGAGATTGTAGACAACTATCTATAACTCAGCGTAATTCAATCATTTCGTATTTTTATTTCGTTTTGGTCGTTCAAAGAAATCTTTTCCTTTTGGTTTTTGATATTGATGATCTGAGTCTAACAATGCTTGCGTTGCGTTGGTACTTTCAGATTTCAATCCTTGTCCTCACAAGTTATATTCCAGTTTTTGTTCCCATTTAGCCTCTTTCAATCGAGAGAAATGAAAACATGATGTTAAAAAGAAGCTAAATTTGAACAATTATTTGAGAATTTCATCTTATTTTTAAAATTTGGATGGGTAATTTAACATTCGCAATCCACATTTAATTGTTTGGTTTCTGGAAATTTAGGTATATGCACAATTTGTTTCCTTCTCATTCTTTGCTTTTGTGTGCCTTATCTTCACTCAATCAACGATTATTGTTTCCTGGAATTACGAAGATAATTGTTTTGGCAGGCCTAAATAGTTTAACATGTCTGATGTTAACAATGCCCTTCAGCAAGGGGAGACTACTAGTGGATCACTTGTATCCGAACTTCAGGTTCTTTAGAAATCCTTACACAGAAAGTGAATTAACTCTTAGTTTTTGGGATGATCCTCTTTTGTTCCCATACATTATCTTTCATTTACTCCCAGTTAAAGAAAGTATCTTTGATTTGCCATGATGATCAGATAATATGGGATGAAGTTGGTGAGACAGATGCTGATAGGGATAAAATGCTGCTTGAGCTTGAACAAGAGTGCCTTGAAGTATACAGAAGAAAGGTGGATCAGGCCAATCGATGTCGAGCACAGCTTAGGCAGACAATTGCTGACTACGAAACCGAGCTTGCAGCCATCTGTTCTGCAATGGGGGAGCGACCAGTTCACCTTAGGCAGGTTAGAAATTATTTGGTTATATCATCTGTAGAGGGGAGAGTTTGTTATTATGATGTTCACCCCTTGTAGAAGTAATGAGCAGTGATTCAAATGTGGAGTTCTCTGACTTGAAGTAATTAAATCATGAAACTCATTGGTGGAGGTTCAAATCAGTACCTACATACATTGTGAAGCATTACAAAAAGAAAGGAAAAACTAATAAATAATAGATTTAGCTTCAGTTTTCCTTACTGTTTTTGTTTCAATGCCAACCATTGTTGGTGACTAAGTTGGCTCGTTTGTATTTGTTTAGAAGTGATAAACCATGGTTTATAGTTGTTCTAAGTTTTCAGAAATTAGGTCAGATAGATTTGCAAACTTTCATTGAAAAAAGAATTACAAAGATAAGAGAGTCCTGTGGAATCTCTAAGTTTGATTTCAGTTAATTAGAAGTTTTTGATTGAATGTACAGGTAATTCTTTATTACTTCTTTTACTATTTTGGTTTTTTGAAATACATTTTGTGAATTTTCCTGTGTTTATTATCTACTTCAAACAATTTGCTTATGGGGTATGGCCTGTATTTTCAGTCCGATCGAATTGCAGAAAGCTTGAAGCAAGAGCTCATGAGAATTCTTCCACAGCTGAAGGAAATGCAGAAAAGGAAATCTGACAGAACAAACCAATTTGTCGAAGTGTTAGAGCAAATACAGATGATAAAAAATGAGATCTTTGGATCAACAGTATATATTTCTTCTGAAAGAGTTGTGGATGAAGCAGATTTGTCTTTGAGAAAGCTTGAAGAATTTCACAGAGAGCTCCATGAACTTCAGAAAGAGAAGGTTGAATGATTTCCTTCTCTTTTATTTTTGTTCTGGTGTAATCAAACATCAAATTTTATCTTTGAACATTTTTTAACTTTGTGATTTATATTCTTTGTATGCAGAGTGATAGGCTGGAGCAGGTGCGGGACCACCTAAACACTTTGAGTTCTCTTTGCTCAGTGCTTGGCGTGGATTTCAAGCACACAGTTCGTGAGGTTCATGCAAGTTTCGGTGACACTGAAGGTTCAAGAAGTATAAGTAACAATACAATTGAACAGCTGGCCATTGCCATACACAAACTACGAGAGGTTAAGATACTGAGAATGCAAAAGGTAAGTGGGTGTTATAATTATTTATCCATAGATAATTTTAGTTTTATTCTGATGAATAATTCAAAATTTTGATTTTAGTTTTCTTCTGATGAGTAATTCAAAATTTACTCCTGTCTATTTGACCATAACAATTTACAACCCTTTGAGCCATGGCAGCTCCAAGATCTTGCAACTACCATGTTGGAGCTGTGGAATTTGATGGATACTCCTGTTGAAGAACAGCAGATGTTTCAGAGTGTTACCTGTAATATAGCTGCTTCAGAACATGAAATAACTGAACCCAACACTCTCTCTGTGAACTTCATTAATTATGTAAGTTACTAGCATATGAAAACTTCCTGAGCTTCTCCCAGCCCACTCAATTTCTGCATTTTAAAAATTCTGTTTTGATTTGCTTTGGGTGTGTTAAAGAGGTAAATATATTTTTCAGGTGGAGGCAGAGGTGTCTCGTTTGGAAGAATTGAAGTCAAGCAAAATGAAAGAGCTTGTTCTGAAGAAGAGGTCAGAGCTAAAGGAGATCTGCAGAAAAACACATGTGGTTCCTGATAATGATAGTTCATTTGAATGTGCTATTGAAGCCATTGAGTCCGGTATCTGCTATTCTGATAAATCATTGTATAAGTGATATTATTTTTATATCAAATTTCACCGACTTTTTGAATATTTCTTTGAATGTAGGAACCGTGGACCCAGCTAATGTACTTGAACAGATTGAACTTCAAATTGCTAATGCTAAAGAGGAAGCTTTCAGCAGGAAAGAAATGCTTGAAAAAGTTGAGAAATGGCTGGGAGCATGTGAAGAGGAGTGCTGGCTTGAAGAGTATAACCAGGTTGGAGGTTACACCATCTCTTTAAATATCATAATCCACACACAATTGTGACCCCTGGCGGTTATATATCATAATTCATGCACAATTGTGAACCCTGGTGGTTATGCAGGATGGTAACCGATACAATGCTGGGAAAGGTGCTCATCTTACACTCAAGCGTGCTGAGAAAGCTCGCTCACTGGTTAATAAACTTCCTGGTATGTGCTGCTGCTGCTTCGTCAGAGTTGACAACTTACAGTTAATAGAAGCTTCAATTTGTTTAAATGCAATGGAACCATTGGCTTTATTTATATCCATGGGTCCCAACCCCGTTTGTTTCTGTTTATGAGAGTTCTGTTCGTTTGATAAAATCTTTTATTTGCAATGTTTTTGTTGAATCATGGAGCAACTCTCTAAGTTACTTCGCACAATTAAAACAAATTTTTTAATGCATCATCTCTTACACCAGTTTAGTTTGTTATTGGGATGATGTTTCTCCTGTCTATATTTTTTTTATAGTTTGGGTGTTGTAAATTGTATTACATTGGCCCAGGAATGGTAGAGGCATTGGCTTCAAAAACCGAAGCATGGGAAAGGGAGAGAGGTGTTGATTTCTTATATGATGGTGTAAGTACTTTTCTTATATTTCCTAAGGGATGGATGCCTGAGTGGTTTCATTTTATCCTCATGCTTACTGTTGGTCACTTCTCTGAAACTGATCTAATATCTTTCCTTTTACTCCTTTCAGGTTCGTCTAGTTTCCATGCTCGATGAGTACACTATATTACGACATGAGAAGGAGCAAGAACGCCGTAGGCAGAGAGTATGAACCTGATGTTTTTCTCTTTTTTTCTCATCGAGGATAAAAGTTATATTGTTCCGCTTACTACAGTTGCTTTTCTTCTTGATATTTTGCAAATTATGATCTATTTATAATTATATCCTTTAGGACCAGAAGAAACTTCAGGGACAAATTATAGCCGGGCAAGAAGCACTCTATGGATCAAAACCAAGCCCTTCAAAGGGCCAGAGCGTGAACAAAGCCCCTAGATTTTTGACTGCAGCTACAAGCAATAAAAAAATTTCTGTAGGAGGAGCGGTGCCTCAGATTCCTAAACCTGATTTACTTAGCTTCACCAAAGCTACCACTCATTCACGTCCTCCTGCTAAGAAAATTGACTGTATACCCCAAAATGACCATTTAAATCTACGTCTGGGTGACGGTTTCACAGCTGTATCTGCTGGTAAATTCTTTTGAACCACACACTTACAACTCATATGTTATGTCTCTGTCTTATATAAACAAAAAGGTTTATGGCCAGCGTTTCACAATAATATTTTATCAGCTGAGTTTCCTGACACTAAAAATGTAAATAAAAAAAAGGAGGGGGGGGCGCGTGGCGCGCAGGCGTGGTTGGTGCTGTGCGTGTGGGGATTGGGGGTGGCCGGTTGAAAAAGAACTCTTAGGTGGTATTGATTTAGATCCTGCACAAACAATTTTAGGTAGACAGTATTAGTGTTGAGATGGCATTCACAGTAGACGTTATTTTGCTCTTTCATTTTCCATTTTGCAGGAAGGAGAGGTTTGGACACTGCTGGTGGTCCTATTAAAAACCACGGCTTAGGTGGTGTGGGTGCGTGTGAACCAAAGTCACCAACGATGCGGAAACCATTTTCACCCATCTCTTGCACCACACCATCAAAATCCAATATGAATAACTTGTTGGATAATTTAAGTACACATGGAGAGACAGTAATAACAAAAGCAGTTTCCCCTAATGATTTGTCATTCACTACTCCTTTGAAGACAACTGCATTTGTGGATGATGAGAACAGGACTCCAAAGGCAATGCCAATCCCCGTTCCTCCGACACCTTCAACAGTTTCAGTATCAATGCAGACAGCTATGACTCCTGCACCTGTGCCTGCTCCGGTCCTTTTTAGCGCTAATCAAGTTGAGGAGACTGTAGAAGAGATTGAGTACTCATTTGAGGAAAGAAGAGCTGGTTTTATCATACCAAAACCCCATATGAAGCCAAGATAAAAGTTGAATATTTCAGCTACATTAGGTTGACAATCAAATTGTTGTTTCTGCAGGAATAAGTCAAGTCAATCGTTATTGGCTTTTGCAGACTAGATAGTTGACTGCCTAATGTGCTGAAGAAATCAAACGATTCATCTTCCTCTCTCTTCTACCCCTACTGAACTTCCACTGACCTGAATTGTACTCATTGTAAACTTACCTTCCTGCCCATTTTTTTAATTATTTCTGATAGACAGCAATAAAACTAAAATTCTTGTTGGCGGGTTAAGGATGATAAAGTTGAGGAGAAGCTGCAAAGCAGGAGTAGATTCGGCTCTTTTTTGGCTTGTTTAAAGTGGCATTAACAGTAGATTGTTCAAAGTAAGAGGGGCAATTAGTGAGGTAATCATAAATATTTGTGTTAGTCAACTGTAACGAGAACTGAAAGAAAACAAAGAAGAGGTGCAAGTGGCTGTGGTTGGAAAAATGGCGTGCCTCTAATGTTAGCTTTACAGCTTTAAATATTTCTTTTTGGAAAAAAGCAATTTTCTTTTCTCAAATTTATTAATTTTTTTTATAATTTATTTCAAATTTCTTATCTCCTCCCATTTATTAATTAATTCGTCTTTATTAAATTATTCAAGACGGACGTGAACCATTTTCTTAACCAAAATTCATACTTTGAATTTTGCAATTAAAATATTAATTGTGAGTTAAATTACTCAATAATTTATTCATATGAATGTATTTTAATTATTAATTTTTTGATTTTTGATTTTTTATTCTTTATTTATTTCTCACCACTTTTTCCTGCAAAACCCTAAATTCATTTCGATTGAGCAATTTTGGTAATCACAAAATATAGTTTGTTCATTTTCTTGTAAGCTCTTCATAATAGTCAAATTTACAGTCAACAGTCAAGCTCTGTGCATTCTCTGCAATGGGGGAGATTTAAGTCACGGAATTGTAGCCGTACTGCTGTGTTTTTAATTTTCCAGGAGGCAAACAAGTTTCTTGTGTTCATTTCTTTTAAGTTTTGAAGTGGGTTCTCTTATCTTAGGTTGTAAAATTTTTTTGGAGGTTTTTGTTTTGTTGTTGTGCTCATTTTTGCATAAAGTTTGAATTTTTCTTGTTAATTCTGTTGTAAAATAATTTTTTTAGTTCTTCTAGGGCTTTTCTCTGTAACAGCTTGTTTTCTGAATGCTTAGTTTTCATAGTTTTGGGGGTTATTAGGGTTTTAGAGACTGATAAGTTTTCTAGGGTTTTTACTTTCTTGATCTATGAATGGAGGGAAAAGAAGAGAATAATACAACGCCAGGGGTAGCAGTGAAGGGAGATGAAGCTCCAGATAGCTTCAGGGTGGCTCCTAGAATTGAAAATCTAGCTCCGTTTCTCACGCCCGCTGTAACATCAGTTGCTGCGGAGTCTTCGCCGACACCAGTAAGCATGGCAGCGCCTTCCGCGTGCACGGGAACGGTCTCGGTCCACAGCACAGGCACGGGAACGAGTACGGAGACGAAGAAGAAGAGAGGGAGGCCCAGAAAGTACGGCCCAGATGGGACCGTAACGATGGCATTGTCGCCCACACCGATTTCCGCGTCAATTCCTATGACCGGAGAGTATTCCGCTTGGAAACGGGGTAGAGGGCGGCCACTAGATTCCATAAAGAAGTCATATAAATATGAATACGAGAGCCCAGGTAAAGGAATATTTCTGGTAGTTCTTCCTGTTTTTATATTGGTCCATTGAATGATTAGTGGAAGTAATTGGTGTTGCTGTTTATGTTTTTTACATGTTACTGTTACATTGGAGATCATGATCTGTTGCTCTAACCAAGTGGCGTTAAAGTTTTGTGCAATTATTGAAAGTTTGAGTTGTTGGTAATGTAAAAAGTTAGAAATGGTGGTTCGGCAACGTGGGTTGAAGTGTTTCTGACTTTGAGTCTTATATTTGAATAGTGGATATTTGTGGGGTTTGATTTGGGGTGGGACCATTATCTCTGATTCCTGCCCGTCTTGAATTAATGGTCATTGTGTGATAGAAGATGATTTGGTGAAGATACTGTAAAATGAGGAAATCTCTCTGCTGGCGAAAACACTTGTCTTGCTGCTTGTCTTGATGAAAAATAGCAGAATCCTACAAGGAAACAGGAAGAAAGGACTGTTAAAGGCGCCACCCTGTTATAAACTCATTAGCAACGTTACTGGTCTAAATCTGACATGATATGATAATAATGTCTTAGACCATCTGACTGCTCTGAGAACTGATTGGAATTATTGAATTAAGTTGCACAAGATATGTGAAAAAAAATAGACAAGAACTCAAGACATTTATGCATAATTATGTTGAATGATTTTTAGGTAAATGGTCAAACTTCAGAATATAGAAAAAGCTATCTTAGGTGTATTAGTCAAATAATAAAATGGAATCCTAGCTTAAGCTATTTTTGGTGGAGCAGGAATTGAGAATTCAGTGGCTACCAGTAAAAGGAACTTAATGACAGCATCATGTAAAATTATAATTTATTTTGAAATGTGAGTATGAAATATCACTTGTTTTTTAAAGGTTAAAAAATTGTAGATTTTGTGTGACATTTATTTATTTTCTTTATGTCACACTCTGTAGATATGCTTTCTTTTGGTGTGATTAGTGCCTTGTATTTACATTTTTAAAGATTAAACTTCAATTAATTGAAATACCACTCTGTACAAAGAGGTATGCTTGTTCAATTTTGTCAAAACTGTGGGGAAGAAAGGCAGGGTAAAGAAGTTTTGTTGTTATATTGTCAAATATTTGTTTTATTAAATAACCAATTTATCATTTGCTCATTGATGGGGAATTTTTATTCTCTTCTGTTTGCTCAGGCGCTTCACTGAAACCTGTAATTTCTTACAGAGATTTTGTCTATGTTTGATTGATTTACTTACTTTCAGTTAAAATTATGAGGAATAGAATTTTTTATTTTAAGGCATAATCACACAAATGTAGAGTTGTGAATTATCCTTTTAGCTATACTAATTTCTTTTCTGAAATATTGTTGAACAGGTGACAAAATTGCATACTTTGTTGGTGCAAATTTCACACCCCATGTACTCACTGTTAATGCTGGCGAGGTATGCCTTGAAATATATGTAACTTTGAACAGGGTGCAATCAGTGAGTTGTTATTGTCATTGTTTGTATTGTTGTCTCCTGTTTCTTTGTTCTTTTATATGGAGTTCTGGAGCATAACTTTGTTGACTTTTTCCTCTTTGTTAAAAAAAAAGACATATCAAGTCCATAAATTAATCTAAAACAGAATAATGAATCTGTCACGTATTTATATAAGTAGCGTAAAACACTGGTTTACTGGTATGATCAACCCATGAAATATAGGTTTCATCAGACCTAAAAGTAATGATGGGCTCTGTGCTCTTTATTTCTGTCCAAAGGAAGAAATACATAGATGATGCTAGATGACTGTCTTTTTCAGTGTTTGTTTTCCCCACTGCATTATTTGTTTCTTTATTTATCAGTCCATTGATTGATGCCAGATTGGTTATTTCTGACTTGTATGCCTTAGCAGAAAATTTTCCTGGAGATGAAATATTTGTGGGGTTGGGATATTTTATTAAAGCTATTGATTTAGAATTCCTTTAAATTATTTCAGGAATGACTTCTTGGAATCTTTTTTCAATGTACAATGGTTTTTTATTCTGTTTTTCAGCAATATAACTTTTATTATGTTTGCTATAGGATGTTACAATGAAGGTTATGTCATTTTCTCAACAAGGCTCTCGTGCTATATGCATCCTCTCTGCAAATGGTACAATTTCAAATGTTACACTTCGTCAGCCTACATCTTCTGGGGGTACCTTAACATATGAGGTGTGGTCCTCATCCTTCTCATAATTGATTTTCTTAAAAATGTTTTGCCATCTTTGAAGGGGTGATGAATTGTCTCAAGATACAGTGCTGTAAAATAAACCTTAAAGAAAACTATACACTAAATTATTTGGTGTAACTTAATTTTGTGCCTTGGGTAGTGTATGTCTGTAGTTACTGTATGAAAGCAGTTCTTCAGAGCAATGTAAAAGAGACCATTAATCGTCCAACATATACCCTAGACAAGTATGCATGCAATATTTCCTGTTTACTGATGACAAAACAATACATTTAACAGAAAATAAAGAATGAACTTGAAATATAAAATTGGAGTGGCTAACGTGTACCATATTCCTGATGTTGGGCAAGAGTATGCTATTGGTGACTTTCTAAAAACCCTTCAACTTTTCAATTTTCACTTTGATAAGAATGTAATTGTTATTCTTCTCTATTTTGTGGCACCATCACTTGTTTTGTTTGAACCCTTTTTCAGGGTCGTTTTGAGATACTTTCCTTGTCTGGATCATTTATGCCAACTGATAATGGAGGAACAAAGAGCAGATCTGGAGGGATGAGTGTCTCTTTGGCAGGTCCAGATGGTCGTGTTGTGGGCGGAGGACTGGCTGGCTTTCTCATAGCTGCTGGCCCTGTGCAGGTACAAATATCTGAATTACATGCTGTCAGTATCAGTTTTAATTATCCACTTTAATTACAATATTATAGCAAGTGAATGGTCAGATATCATGAGTAAGTGACAAACAACACAACCGCCTTGCATCTTATAACATTTAATCATGTTTTGGCCTTTTCCCGCTTGTGAGTACTCATTCTCTAGCTACCTCCTTTCTGAATTGTTTTGAGTATCTCAGGTTGTTGTGGGCAGTTTTCTGCCAGGTCACCAGCAGGAGCAAAAGCACAAGAAGCAGAAAACTGAGCTTCCACCAGTTGTCACCCCGATAACTATCAGCATGATCTCTGCAGAAGTGAAGGGGGGCTACAGTACAGAAAAGCCAATTGTCACATCTTCTTCATCTTTCCACGGAGATAATTCAGCTTCTTTAAACCCCATGCAGGGCTTTAGGAACTTGGCTACTGACAATAAAACATCTTCAGGTGATGAGGATTCGAAAGGCCCCAGCCAATCAAACTGTGAAGTCTCTTGTTGATCATGTTGGGACTCTGAATGATGGTCGTACCTTCATAGTCTTTCAACAGACAACTGCATTTAGAGCCTCTCAGACATCGACATAAACCAAAATAACCCCCAATGGCCATCTATTAAGGGCAAATATGGTTTAGCAGCATGTTGTTTTTTAACCCAGAGTTGTACTCTTATTAGGCTTAGGTAGGACTTCTAATTTTCTTAGGATCGTTAGGTATCTGCAGCTGTTGTCATCTTGTATTTCCTAATGTTGTTGTCTTATTGGTGTGTCATTCTTCTGATTGGATTGTTTGTATTCCAAGATTGAATTCTAAGTGGATGTTTTGTACTTTGTATCTGAAAAATTGAATTCAAGTGGTTGTTTTGTTGATGAAGTATTGCACTGTCTTGCATGCACGGAAAAAATACAACATTCCCTCTCTAGAATATCAAATTCATCTCTGTGCTGTGCTGTTGTCAATGCATTGTCGACCTCCTGCGTATCATATTTCACCTTATATTTCCTGTTAACTATTGTATATTGGGAAGGATGAAAATCCACAAATCTCAAATTTCGAGGAAATGATAGGAGTTGGATAGCTACATTTCTTGACTTGAAAGTGTGATCTCATAGTTTATTGCTAATGTCGTAAGAACAATATGGATTTTGCCGATTGTCATTGGTGGCAGGTGACGGGTGACATATCACATCATAATATGGCAACTTGCTTTCATTGAAGTGGATTGAAAGGCCTCATCATGCCACAAAGAAAATAAAGAAAACACAAATCATAAGAAAACTACTACCATCAGCATCAGCATGTAGAACACAGGCACAGCTCCACATTGGTTCCAAATGGAGAAAACAAAAGCAATTGAATAACGAGCTTATACTGCTGCTTCCAAACATGCCCTCTAGCCATTTATTCTACTTCGATTGCCTCCTTGTCCATGTGAAGGAGAATCCAGGTCAACTTTTGAATTCTATGCATAGACATCACTCTTTCTTTAAAATATTCGGGGCAAAATTAGTTGGGATTGTATATTTACACATAACTACCCTTCAAAATATTTAAAACTATAGAAAGCACTTTTTCTTTTACAAAATGCTCTCTGCTGAAACATTTGAAGGTTTTGAAATAGCACTTTGATTAACTGCAAACACTCCTTATGGTAGATAATGAAGATATTCAAACAAAACTGAAGAAAAAAGCTCATGATCTAGACAACCGAATTGTGGGAACATTAGTTGCTTTCAGAAATGCAATCAAAACTTGCCCAGGAATCACATATATACAAGAAGTTCCAGGTTTGCATGACCGCCAAATTAGAGTCTGCCTTAAAGTTGCTCAAAACTGGAGCCTATTTTCGGTAATGTAAACTGTGTTTAGACTAAACGAGATGTCCTCAGCAGTTCTGCCCTCCATCCTTTGTTGACTTTCTCAATAAATTCTTCAACTCTTTTCCTCAACTCATCATCTTCTTCTTCACTGCTGCTATTTTTCTCATTTCTATCTTCGTTGTCATGGTTATTATCAATAGGTGCTTCCTGCTCCTGAGACTGCTCCTCAACATGCATCAATCTTGGAAATGAATGCTTGGAATTTGTTTCCTGCCTACTATATGCACATGTGTTTGTGATCACCACTGGAGTAGGATTTTCACTTTGTTGCTCAATACCGGTGGTGGGTTTGGACCCCAAGAGAATCATAACAATGATCAAGTTGCAGAAACAGAAGATGAAAAGAGAGTTGGAAGCTGCTTCAGTGATCAAATCCAATGCTGAATCAAACATTTTTACAGTGAATATTACAAAGAGAAGATACAAAGAAACGTTGCAGAATTGTACTGCTTTAGCAGAATGAGATGGATGCTAATAATAGGTGCACAAGCTCTTTAAAAACGGTTGTATATAGTTGAAAAAGGCGTACAAGGAAAGCTTTTTGCAGCAGAAGTTAAGGGGGTAGGGAGAAAATGATGTGTGTGAAAGCTAATGAAAGATAATATAATATTAGCAATAGCAATAATTCATTTCAGTGGTATCGTATTCAAATTAATATAATGGAGAAGCTCCCTGCCAACACTGAGGTGGGGCTTTCTATTCATTAGTTTTATTACTGTACCATACAAAACCATCAGCTGTTACAAATTGCATCATCTAAACCCAACTAACCTAATATTTCTTTTTCTTGTTTTATTATTGTTCCTTCTTCTTGTTTTCTTTGCACTTCAAAAATTGATAAATCTGCTTATGCATATTTTTGTTTAATTGGTGAGACCAATGTTGTATATACTGGTAAGAATTGCATTATGAAATTGATTTTCTTCTGTTATGTAACATGACCCTTAACCAGTCTCCAATGGCCTTGTAGTCTGTCCCTCGCACATGCTGAAAAATCAAATGTAGGCATGCTTGTCATGTCAATTTGCCCTAGGTTAGGTTGGAATGATGTTTTGTTTAATTATCTTTTGGCCCCATTTTTTTGACAAATAAGATGCCTCCAAATTTGGTACACCAATAAGAAAATGAAAATTTTAAGCTGCCCGAAGTTGGCTATTGATGATCTGTTACTGTTCATACCCCCGTTATGAACTGACTGTTAAGTACAATAACTAAAATTTTAAACTTTGAACCCAGACATTATCATTATTTGCAGTTGACTTTGATTAGGGATAATTTATAGAATAAAACACATAGCAACGTGTTTCATACCCAAGTATTAAAACTCAATTGAAACTTCAAAACAGCATTGATAATAGTTTAGATTATGGAAGGATTTTCAACTATTATGAACAATAGTTCTGCCACTAGGCACTTGCAGTGATAGTTTATTGCGGAAGAAAATATGGAATCAGAAGTCAATGATAGAAAAGATGATCGAAGCCAAGATTAACAGTAGTTGCTAGCTCAGCCCAGCTCTAATTAACTTTCCATACTGATTATCCAAATTCATTGAGAAACAACCCATGCATCCGCTGATCAACAAGCAAAAGATTGTCAATATTGAAATTTCATAAGGGAAAAATTTGAGCACGACTTGTGTTCAGGAAGAATGCAATTTGTTAATACAAATAAGGATGGCCTGTGAAGAATACCAGTTAAAAGTGCTTATAAACCAGCAAAAACTATCAAATGCTTAGTTTAGACCAGCAAAATTGGGACTAGCTTGGATTCATAGAATAGGATTACATAAAGCATAATAGTAATAATTTTTTAAGGAACAAACACCACAAGCATCAAGAGCGAAAAAGATTACTAAGACCAAAAGAAGACTGCAAGAAGCAGAACTGTATCACCTCTTCCTTTTCTTATTTCCTGCAACACCACCTTTACTAAATCCTCTCAAATCATCAGTGCTATTGGCTGTGTTCTGCTTCTTCATACCTTTTCGACCACCAAAGCCAAACTTGGACTCTCTAAAACCCCTGTTCTTCTTTTGGTTTCCCTTTCCACCACCATGTCTTGCCTTGCCCCCAGACCGATCTCCTGGAGCCACCCCTGGCCTCTTCTTATTTGATCTCTCAAATGATTTCCCATCTTCAAAGGCCAAATCTAACCCACCATCATTGACATCTCCTGCAAACCCGCTTTGCTGCCTCTGCTTCCTCCACTTCTTAACGGATTCTATATCATCTTTCTTCTGCTTAGCTCTCTCCTTTGTCTTCTGGGCTTGAATTGCTTTAGCTAGTTTCTTGGCCTCTCTTGCCTTCTTTCTCTCCTCAGCCTCCTGTATCTCTTTCTGCTCTTCCAGAAGTCGGCGCTTCACCTTTTCCATGTGAGCATCTGTCTTAACCATTTCTGCATAATAATCAGGCGGCCTAAGAAAAGGCAGCCCCATTGACTGAAGCTTCTCAAAGGCCTGCCTTGTTCCCTCTAATGCCTGAGTATAGAAAGAAGCCTCCCTTTTTAGGTCATCATTCACATCCACCTCTGGCTCTTGATCAACATCTACGGTAAGCTTATGTATCCATCCAACATTTTCTGGCAAACTAATATCTTGAAGTTTTTCCTCCAGACCCTCTCTGTTGTATATGGCCTTCTGTGAAGGCTCGGCCAATTTCACATCTTCCTCTTCATCTGATTCTAATTCAGATTCGGATTCAGAAAGTTCCTCATTGAGATCACTCATATCATCATCTTCAAATCCATCCCCATCAAACAAGGTTGATTTATTCGGTGTCCCCATTAGATCAAACCTATCGAAAGAATTAAAAAGAAACAAAATCAACATTCAGACGCAAGAGTGCAAAATATTACATTCTAGCATTGCTTTCTCAAGGAAATACACAGAGAATTTATGAGATGTTTTGCTTGGGACAAAAAAGAATTCTACAGAAACAGTCCTAGCAATCAGGCACATTATACATTAAAAAATAAAAAATAAAAAATCTGCCAAATTGTATTGAGTATAACCCAATACGACCACATGCATTTGATTTGTTAATCACATACCATTTTCACTCTTCAAGATGAATTGAATAAGATCAGACCCTTTTTTTTTCAAAATCAGCAGAAAATACCTAAACTTCTAGCATGCGAGAAAGCATGCACAAACTTATTGGTAAACTTACACGACCGACCTCCGAAATTCAACTACTAAATAAGTAACTGAGTACCGAGTTCAAATTTTTTTGATCCAATAACTCGCAAAAAACCCAAAGCATAGCAAATTTTTCAGAATCAAACCAAAAATTACCTCACTCTGTTTGGCTTATGAGAAACCACATATAATTAAAACATAATTACCAATAAAAGATCACCCTTTGTGTTAATTATTCTTCACGCCATGAATAGACTAAATACGGATTAAAATTTAATAGAAAATAATTAGAGTAGAAACTGAAAGATAAACAATAACCTCTTTGTTGCGGCCTCTGAAAACCTCTGCAAAACCCTAGTTCTTTTCTGAATCGTTCAAAAGAGGGGATTGACCGTGTTAACTATGAAAACAAGCGGGCCGAGTAAGAAACGAAGCATCCAGATGAACCGAGCCTAAATTACCAAGGGCCAGCTGAAGAGCAAAGCCCAGCTCAGTCATGACTTTTAAACACAACCTATATCCAGTTTCGTCTTTTCCCCAACGAGGATATTCTTTTTCATGCGCATCCCATCTTTCCAACAGAACCCACCCAAACCAAACCGGATACCCGTGAGGTCCACGGAAAGCAATCTCGACCATCCACGTCACCACTCATCTTTTAGCGATCAACGGCAAAGATTTGATCACTTCGCGACAGATGCATGCCCGCTACTTCTTTAAATGAAAACCGTTACTCTTTGAGGTCGAGAACCAAAATCCTCTTTGAGGTCGAGACGAACAGCAAAATGGTGACCATTTACGTAGTGAAAGCACGTCAGATCTTCGACAGTGGTGGAAATCCCACCGTTGAAGTATGTTTGATTCTATTTCACAAACTTTTCTTTTATTTTTTCGTTTGTCAATCGTCGAAGGCCTTCTCTGGAAAAGCATTTCAGGACCCAAAAATCGAAGCCATCAAAGCAGTCGAAAATAAGCATTAAGATTTACTTAATATTTTTCTCGACATTTTTGGGCATATGTTGTAGTTTATTGTAACGATGATGGGAATTTCTTGGTGGATTTAAAAACAGGTTGATATCGTTCTCTCTGATGGAAGCTTTGCTAGAGCTGCTGTGCCAAGTGGTGCTTCGACTGGTAATAACAATAGTTTTTTGTTTAATGTGTTTTCATTTGTGTTGCATTTGATAGTATTGAACATGTATGAATAAATGGTTTTAGTCATTCATATTCTGATTCTTGTTAGTTAAGATAGTAAAGTTATATACATGCCATTATTTATGCTTGTTTGCGTCAGAAACTTATTGCTGTCCTCTCAAGCAGCTAAGACTTGGACCCATGACTATCCCATGCACATGGAAGATAGTAAAATGAAGGTGTTTACCAGGTGTAGGAACTTTACTTTATATACACCTCATTTGGGCCAAATCCATGAAGGTGTCTATGAAGCATTGGAGTTGAGAGATGGAGGATCTGATTATCTTGGAAAAGGTGTCTTCAAGGTATGTGATTTTTTGCTAAAACAGCTTCATGAATAAAGATAAGTAAATATTATAATGCAGTGTTATAAGGATTGTGCACTATGATCTACTTATTATGTAATGAATATGAATGCTTGAAAATTCTAGCGTGCATTGTTTCGACAACCTAACTGGGTTTTCATGTGCATTTCCTCTTTTCAGGCTGTCCAGAATGTGAACACTATCATTGGACCTGCTTTGGTTGGCAAGGTACCATTTCAAACTTTAATATGTGTGATATATCCTTCAAATAACTCATAGTGTAGTTTAATTATTGATGCTCATGATATCTTCATTATTGCATATGCAGGACCCAACAGAGCAGACTCAGATTGACAATTTCATGGTGCAACATCTTGATGGTGCAGTTAATGAATGGGCCTGGTGCAAACAGAAAGTATGTTATTTATTCATCTGTTTATTTTCGGATTTTGCCTTAATATGATGCTGTTTTAATTTTTTAATCATCAATGAAAGGTTTTTCTTCTCTTGATTTGTTCAGCTTGGAGCTAATGCTATATTGGCGGTTTCACTTGCTGTTTGTAAAGCAAGTGCTATGGTGAAGAAGATCCCTCTTTACCAGGTATACAGGGGGTTCGAATGTTTGCCTGTTTCATTTGGATCCATTACATATTAGAGAGCATTCACTAATTTTTGTCCCTAACTTGCAGCACATTGCCAATCTTGCTGGAAACAAGACTTTGGTCTTGCCTGTGCCTGCATTTAATGTCATCAATGGTGGTTCCCATGCAGGGAATAAACTGGCAATGCAGGTACTGTTGGTGCGTGAGCTACTGTTACAATGATTATAAATTCCCTTTTCTAATTCAAGTTTTTGCACTTTTCTTTGTACAGGAATTTATGATTCTCCCTGTTGGGGCAGCTTCTTTCAAGGAAGCAATGAAGATGGGTGTTGAAGTGTATCATCACCTGAAGGTGTTTGTTCTGTTCTTCTCACTTTTTCAATTGTGTATTACCCCTTGAAGAGGCATAATCTTCATTCTTACCATGTTAAATTACTACTTGTATGTTATTGCAGGCTGTGATCAAGATGAAGTATGGACAAGATGCCACCAATGTTGGTGATGAAGGAGGCTTTGCTCCTAATATTCAGGTCTATAATTGGTCTTCAACTTTTTTCTTTTGCTTCTCTGTTCTCTTATGATCTATGTTTCTGTTTTAAACCGGTTGCAAGTGCTTTCAAAAGCTTTGTTTAAGAAAGGATGGAGGTATCCTTTTGATATTAGGGGTGATTCTGAAACTATACAATGTCTAATTTATAGGAAAACAAAGAAGGCCTTGAACTGCCGAAGACAGCCATTGCAAAAGCTGGATACAGTGGAAAGGTAAGTGGGATTTTGCATCTTACCCTTCTCTTACAATTGCCTTTTTACATTACTTGGAGCATTTTCAGCGAAAATAGTGACATTAAACCTCTTCAATTGGACCTGGATTCCTCCTTTTCCAAAATTCTGTTGGTGGTGCTAACTTGTTATCTGATTCTTGGCATTGTTGCCAGGTTGTGATTGGGATGGATGTTGCTGCTTCCAAATTTTATGATAGCAAGGATAAGACCTATGACTTGAACTTCAAGGAAGAGGTATGGCTCATATAGTTTACCAATGTTTCATCTCTTTTTTATTTAATTTGCTTGGCACTACACAAATTTTGATTATATCTCTGCTTTCAACAACTGCATGAGGGAAAATTTATAGTATATGATTTTAAATCAAATAGTTGAGTAAATGATTTCTTTCTGATGCAGAACAATGATGGTTCACAAAAGATATCAGGAGACGCTTTGAAGAATGTGTACAAGTCATTTGTAGCTGACTATGCAATTGTGTCATTGAAGACCCATTTGATCAGGATGATTGGGAGCACTATGCAAAGATGACTAGTGAAATTGGAGGGCAAGTGCAGATTGTTGGAGATGATCTCCTTGTTACAAACCCCAAGGTCAATCTCTTTACTCTTGGAAGTGATATCTAACTAGCTTTCTGTGGCATCTAAAATTAAATTCTTTGTGACTGCTGCAGCGTGTGGAGAAAGCCATTAACGAGAAAACATGCAATGCTCTTTTGCTGAAGGTAGTACTCACTGCCTTTTCCCCTTCAACAGAGGATCTAAACTACCTTCTGCTTAATGTTGTAATTAAACTTGTATCTACCTTTTGGCTCACTGCAATAGACTTGCAATTTATAATTGGTTAGGTGAATCAAATTGGTTCTGTAACTGAAAGCATTGAAGCTGAGAGAATGTCAAAACATGCTGGATGGGGTGTTAGGGCAAGCCACAGAAGGTACCACATGTGTTTTGTATCGATACCTGTAGTAAGTTTACATCGTCTGTAGCAGGCGTTTTTATTGAAAATGTGGGTCTCTTGTTCAATGCAGTGGTGAAACTGAGGATACCTTCATAGCGGACCTTTCTGTTGGTTTGGCAGCTGTAAGTGTTCTTTCCAAATTAATGCCTATAGCCCTTTTGTTTACTCATTTGCTCTGTTTGAAATGACACCAAGGTATCTGTGCACGAATAATGTATGTGTACCGGGTTGCTTGGGCTAATTTGGCTTCTGTGCTTCCATTAAAACAGGGCCAGATTAAGACCGGAGCTCCTTGCAGATCAGAACAACTTGCCAAGTATAATCAGGTGTAGAACCATGTCTTGCTTTTTGGTCAAGGAAATGTTTTGACACCCCCTCTCCTCGGTCCTTGTATCCTTATCTACTCTTAAAACATAGTAATCTTTCTTTCTTTCCATCTCCATGCCTTCGAGTATTAAGGATTCATGAATTTGTGTTTTGAATTTCAGCTTCTTAGGATAGAAGAAGAGCTAGGACCTGGCGCAGTTTATGCCAGTGCAACATTCAGAGCACCCGTGGAGCCATACTAAGGTCATTGCCCCTTTACATTGCCAGTACTCTAGTTAGCTTTGTAATATTTTGTGCGTGAGAAGTGAGGACTGTTAGCAAATGCAACTTTGGGCGGTCTATTTTGAAGTCTGGTTGACGTTTCACTGCTAATGTCTTATCTTACATGAAATTTTGGATATGTACATGAAAATGTTTTGACAAGGCCTGTGGTATCTCATTGTAGCATCCCAATATCTATCTGAGCATATATCAGTACTAGTTTCTGTCAAAGTTTATTTGTCGGGCATGAAAAATCAGGTCAACTTCATTTCATGGCCAATAATAGGACCCATGATGAACAAATTAGGCTAAGAAAATGCTAACATTGGTACCCAATTTGGTAACTCATTGCAACACGCCATTAAACCTCAGATTAGAATTTACATGTAGTTACAAAGACTTATAAAGAGATTGTTCCAAGACAGATTCAAGTTGATAAAATCCAAAATTGTGACACAAAAAAGCTATCAGCAAAGAAAGAAAATATTACTCGTTTGAGAGGCCATCTAACCCAAACTCAAAAGGGAGAACATTTCAACCGACAGATTTGTTCTTTTTCATCCGCTGTTTGTGATCAAAACACAGACTTTTGATCACATAACTGACATCCAACAATTCTATATTGGGACATGTATGAGGGGTGAACTTGTTTTATAAGATGAGGTTTAAAAACTAAACCTTAAAACAACTCCAGTATGCATCTCCTCCGCTGGCTGTTAAGCTGCAAAGAACTTAAAAACTGAAGAGGTAAAAACATTCAGCCCAATCATCGAACATCTATCAACTCCACATCAAACACAAGCCAAGCGTTTGGTGGTATCTGTCCACCAGCACCTTTAGCCCCATACCTGCAAGTTACGTAAAATTACAATAAGATTGGGGAGATTGGACTGGAAAACATCAAGCACAAAGGATAAACAAAATATTCTTGGGAATTGGAGTTCATAGATGACAAGAATATACTAAGATAAATGCTCAAAGTAATGGTAATTGAATACCCCATTGCAGGTGGAATTGTAAGTCTTCGTTTGTCACCAATGCGCATACCTGAGAATTCAAAATTGTAAAAGCATTTTAGCGCATTGATGATAATTTAAAATATAAACAGTCAGAATCAAACAAAGACTTGATCATTCAGAGAGTACCGTTGACCCCAACATCCCATCCCTTGATAACTTGTCCTACGCCTGCCAGATTAAAAGAAAATTTTTAAGAGGCAATAAACAAATCAAGCTTCCATTATCTAGAGTCTTGACTAGAAATTACCAAGGCGGAATTTAAAGGGTGCTCTTCCCGCATTAGAGTCAAATATCTTTCCATTCTTCTTTAGTTTGCCAATGTAGCGGACACTGACCTATAAAATTCTGTCATTACAAGTGCAATATACATCTACTACTTTACAATTTATCCAGTTCCACTAATTCCCAGTTTTCCAATTGAATCTCATTAGATTTAGTGTATGGTAATGCCTGTATCATCTAAGTACATAACCATTTGTGTTTTGTTGTTCAAACCAAGACTATGCAGGAAGGCACTAATCATAATGAATTTAATCAACCACTGCACAAGCCACATAGCATATGCATTCCAAATATAGGTGCAATTCACTGGGCGATAAAAACAAATAAGCCGACTCCATCAGGTTAACAATATTCAATGATGTGATTATATCCAGAGTCTTGTAAAAATGATCAGTTTAAGGAACAGTTAGCAGCCAGAAAATCACAAGCAAGAACTAAATATATCATCAGACTCATGTGGATAAAAGAATTTCAGGCCTAGGCACACAGATAGTCAAGTTTGGCAATCAGAAATTTGGTGAACAAATAATAACCTGTTTTCCAGGAGAAGCTCTTTTGCCATCTGGTTTGCCCATTGCAACCTCCTCAATAACCAATCCATTTGGAAAGGTTCTCACTTGAGAAGATATAGCTGCAGCTTGCATCTGTTCAGATGCCAAATCAGGCTCTTTTTTATCCTCCATGACTGAAACAGTTCTATCAGTTCTTTTGTCACCTTCACTCTCCTTGGCCTTCTTCTTCTTTTCTTTCTTCTTTTTCTTCTCGGAGTGATTTTCACTAGGCACATCATCCACATTATTACCAAGGTCCCTGCCAATGCATAAAGCACTCTGTGGTCAAATAATAACTTCTTGTAGATTATGAATAATGATAGCATACCATCATCGGTGTATGTAACATACAAGCCTCTATACAGTAATGTGACTGGGTGTGTGCTATGGGAGCAAATAGCAATGCATGTACTTTAAGCTATTTCCTAGCTATTACAATTATGTTATACATTTAAAATGTGTTTTTAAGGTGAAATTGCACACCTTATGCTGTCAATTTGACCATCAAATACGTTGACAGAGTAAATATAGAACAGGAACCAAACAAATTTCTACAGCTAAACTAAGACCTAGTAATTAATAATAAGCAAAACATGCTAACTCAAGCAACACCACGAAAAATTGGATATAGTAATACTATAAGATGGAGGATGGAAAAGCTCACATCTGGTTCAGGTTCTGGATTTTCAACTCATGCATTTTTTTGCCATCGGGAAGATCATTGCTCTCATTACCAGTATCACCTTTTTTAACATCTCCTTCTTCACCTTTTTCTTTTTGTTTCTTCTTCTTCTTTTTCCTGAAATCAATGTTAGAAGCCACTTCAGTTAATAACGAGATGAATCTAATATTCAGCAACCATCTTGCTTATTGAATCCAACAATTAAAGAATTAACACGTCTTTTGAGTTACCCAAAACATGTAGACAGAGTTGAAATCTCAGAAAATTAGAAATTAACTACATACAGTCCCACCATCAGCCTTGTAACATAAAAACCCCAAGGAGTTGGGTTGAGATTCAATCAACATGTCAGGGGTTCAAACCTAGGGGCCACCTTCCCATAATACTTGCATCCTAATATCCTATGAGTTTCCCCCTACCACAGTTGTATGATCCAGCAGCAGCCACCAGTTAGAAGATGGGGAATACAGAAGCATTGAGAGATTTTTGGGTATTTAAAAAAATATAAAGAACATGGACCAGTCATCAATCTGACCTAGGAAGGCTACGAGGAGGTGTATTCTTCAAATTAAGATAAGAGATGAATCAAGCCACCCAAGAAAAAAAGGGCGGGTGAGTGGAGACAGCAGCCTGGAGAGAGGAGAGAGGGAACCCCGAGTACCAGCAAAGGATGGGCTATCTCACCTTTCTGGTTGATCATCTTGGTCAGTTCTTTTAACTTTTCTCTTTTTACTTGTATTGTTGTCATTTTTTGGTTTCTTCTTCTCATCTCTCTCTTCATCTGCTTCCACTTGATCCTCTAGAGAAGTTCCTTTGCCTTTATCTGAGTTAAATATAGGAAAGCCATCTTCATCTTCGCTTTCCAATACTGGCACACTAGCACAATTCTTGAAAACAATTTGTTTCTCAGACTCACTTGCCCGATCCTTTTTCGTTGGCCGTTTTGATTCATTTCCATTAGTTGGTTCACCGTCATCCACTATCTCCTCAATAACAACTGTATTGAAACCCAAAAAAAAAGGGATCAAGATGTAAACTCTTCAGTCGAGTCATCATAAATCAAACATAAGAACAATCTGAAACTTGATTAAAATCTTGCACTGAGAAGATAGAACATGAAGACATGCATTCCACAAACACGATAAAAAAAAACACTAAACAGAAGAAATGACAGCTGAAAGCACACAAAAACAGCAATGGATTCTACATTGTTAGGTGAATTTACAGTACTTAAATAAAAGACATTCTTATAATTTTCCTTTTTCTTTTTCTTTTTCTATCAGGAAGGGGTGTTGGCGAGGGAATTTTGACCCAGCCTGGAGCAAATTGCAACTAGATCAAAAGATTGATCACTAGGATATTCAAATTACCTCCACTGTTGGGAACAGGTGTAGGTGGGAACATTTCATCATCCTCATCATCATTATCAAGGAAGTCATCCCCATACTCATCCTCGGTATCAAAAGCTGAGGATTCATCTGTTTCAGTCTCCACAATGTCCTCCCCATAAGAATCACTAAATATAGAAGTAATGGAAATGCAAGATAACCACAGAATGGCTTTAATCAGATTTAAATATAACACAACTTAGAAATTAAGAAACACATTAATTTTCAAATTAATCAACACAAGTGAATTAATTTAAAGGATACGAATCATATTCGTCTCGCAAGTAATCTCCACCATCAGCCACAAAGTAACCTGAAAGATGGATGCTTCGTGGACCAATTACTGAAAAGGCTACCAATTCATTCTCATCAAATTCAAGATTCAGAAAGCAAGATTCGGTCTTATTTGGTAATAAAGAACATAAGAAAATTGAATTCTTATCTCCAACAGAACACTGTAGGATGCACCTCTCTGCTGATGAACCAAGGCCTAAAGTTGCCTGAATTAGCAAACAACGTAAAACAAAGCTGAAGTTGACAAAGAGCAGCCTTTAGCACATTCAAGAAAACAGAATGTAAAACATCCTAAACCATGCCATAAAACCTACAAAGTCACTAAACCCTGATAAAGTAAAGAATAACCTATCTCATCAACCGCCAAAAACTAATAAGCCAAAACCAATAACACATTCCCCATTTGAGCAATTCATCAAACTTCAAGACCCTTCAAAACATATAGCATAAAGGCAATATCAACAGCTTGCTCAATCTTGTTTTTCCCATTAGGCTACACTGCATATGAGTATATTATCAAGCCATAATTTTTTTAAGAAAAAAAAAGGAGCTCTATAGTCATTTCTTAATCACATTTCTTCTTTAAACTGCATTCTAGATATTACTAATAAAGAACAATGAAAATGAACCCTCAAAATAGTTTATGAAATCCATAAAACCTAACATTCATTCCAAATGAGAACACCACAGACTGAAGAAAGCAATTGCATAGCATTGCATAAAATTCCATGTCATTGTGAATACTGAGCTCAACCAACCAACCAACCAATAATGTGTTCCTAAATTTTATATTAACAGAGAAGGTCTTTGTTTTCATAAAATCCAAAAAGAAACATGTAAAAAAATCATCTAATACATCATAGTCGCTTAAAACCACAATCCTCACCACACAGATGTTTCTATATCATTCCGCCTTATATAGTATATTTTCATCCATCTTGATCGCCTAAAAGATCTATTACAATGCACTAAAATATAAGATATCGAAGAATACCAATCTATTTCCCCAACTTACGAAAACTGAAGCAACTATACAACACCATAATATACATTTAAAAGGAAAATCCGAAAAAGCAACATTCAAGCACGGGCTTAATTGATACAGAGACACCTTGAGAACGGGAACATACCTGAGTTACATGAAGCTTTCCTGTCACGTTATCAGAGTGATAAGGATGGGGTTTTCCCGGTTTCACTTCGATTCCTGATATAAAAATGACATGATAAAGTTTAAATTAATTCTCCAAAAAGTAAATGAATATTCTCTGTAGTAAAAAGGGTAAAGGAAAATAGCATTTATCTGCAGTTTACAAATATCCATATGGAACTTCAGTTTCTTTCTTAAGATTTCCCACGAGACAAACATCAGTCTGTTTGGTGGCTGAGAATGCGCAAGAATGACAAGTGATTCTTGCGGTTTCTAGGCAACCAAACACATTAAACAAAGAAATCATGCACATGAAAGAAAGCAAGTTTAATAGAAATTAAACAATTACGAGAGAGAACAGACCCCAGAAACCCATTTTTCTCCTGGTGAAAATTAGTTGACGGAATTATGTGAAATTGATAGTTTGTCGAAAACCCTAGACGGCGTCACGCTCAGGCCGATAAACCCCATCGTAAAGGTCGATTTTATATCTGTGCTTGTCGTAGCATGGAAATCGCATGTTACCGTTGTCAATGGACAACATGTGTCAAAACTCTCAAGATCCTGACACGTGGAACTGCCACTGGGTAATGGCCTCGTGAAGTTCCCAGGCAATTCATCTCTTGGGTATTTTCCACTGACATTTCTACGCCAATACTTATGCCTGTTTTTTCTTATCATGCAAAAATAAATAACTGATTTTTGATAAATATATAATAATAATTTAAATATTATTATTAGTAAAATTTGGGCTCATATGGGCTCTTTAATCAAAGTTTGGATGGGCCTGGATGGCCCATCATGACGAGACCTCTGTTCTCTTTCCCTGTTTGAATATTTCACAGTGTTTAGAAGCAGTGACTTGATTTTAATAATAATATATAATATTTATTATAAAGATGGGTAGAATTAGTTGGAGTAGAACACAATCAAAGTATGTTTGATGTGCCATAAATTTGAATCTGAAGGCTGTGTCGTTGGATTCCACCATACTTGCTGTACCTGCACCGCATAAAGAAATAATATTTATACAACTCACAAATTAAACACGTGCACAAAATACTTGCATAAGCAACGTAACAATGATTCTCTGTGTCCTCCCTCGCCTGCCTTGCGATGGAATCTTATGCCTTTTGCCCTTGGGATAAATTACTGGCAACAACCCAACATCTACTCGCCACGGCACACTCCAAATGGATACGTTTTATAAAATTATCTATAAAAATACGTATAATATATTGATTATTTTATATTTTATTATATATTATGAATTTATATTAATAATTTTAAATTTTTTATGTTTTATACAACCACTAAAAAATTTTAAAAAAAATAATTATTAAATCATACCCAATTCAATAATTGTGATTTAATTTTTAAATTAAAATTAATTTAATAAATTTTTAAGTAAACGCAAACAGATTTAAAGCATCGATATTAAATTATTCAATTTAAATATATTTAATTTAATAATTATTTATTAATTATATAATCTTTAAAAATATGTAACTAATTCAACGTATATTATGAATAATGATAGATTTTATACATAATAATAACTATTTTAGTTTTACGTGAATATACCGTGTTAGATTATATAATTTATCGGTATAATAATAATAATAATAATTTTATAATTAATAAATAAATCCATAAAAATTAAAAATTTTAATTCCGCATTAATTCGATGTGGGATCTTAAAGATCACCTTTCAATTAATGATGGATTTGATGCAATTTTTGACCCATACACTGTATTTTGACAAATGTGAGAGGGTGGTGGGTAAATAGAAATTTACTTGATTGGGAAGTTGGGGAATCTTTGTCACTATGATGAAAACATAAAGCTCAATGGGTCCAATTCTTATTAATTTTTTTCAAACTTGGAAATCATTACACCCAAATTCTAACTCACAATGAGACTGAGACAATGACCTTACCCAATTTTAATATTTTATAAAGATTTGTAATTGGGTGCCAATCACCTCTCAATTCTCATCCTCTCAGCAACACACATGCATCCTTCTTTGACTTTGTTCTCACCCACATACCACCACCTTGCAATTTGTATCTTTGTTTTATTCTCAATGCCTAGAGAAGATTCATTCATGGGTTCATATTTAGTAAAAATTAGTTAAACCCGCTAAATTAAGAACGCAAATAAAAGAATTAATTATTAAAAAATATTCGAGTATTATTGAAGATATCTAATTATATATAAATAAAAAGTAATATTCATAACTATAAATATTATAAAATGATATATTAAAAAAATTAAACATAATATTAACTTAAATCTCAAGATAAAAGCAAGAATTTGTAGACCGAAAAACAACCACCACACATATACGCGCCCGCGCACAAAATAATAATAATTGAAGATGGATGCTATAATAATATTACGTTGTAACCACTTTCACCAAACGTTTTAGGCCCTATCACCATCACAACATCGAAGAGTTAAGCTTTTTAAAATTCCTTATAATTACTAATACTACTACTAATAATGATAATAATGCTCATTTGTGCTCATCATATCTCTCTATATTGTAGGCCTAATCATTATTATCTAAATGGTATCTATCATGTGGCCAGTGACAATCCACCTAAATGGGTTCCCTGTTAATACAGTATCTCAATCTTTGTCCATGGAATTTGTTAATATAGGCATGTATATTTGAACAAAATGTAATGAAATACGGCAAAAGGAAAAGGGTTAGATAGCATTTTCAATATATTGAGTTTTGGTAGTTTACGGGCGGTCTAAGTAACCATGTTTTTGTTATATAATTCATGTAATAAAATATAGAATTTTTAAATTAAAATAAAATTTTATTATGAAAATTTTAATAATAATAATAATATATTAATTAAATTAATAAATCATATTATTAACCACATGATTGATTACAAGGAGACGATGGGACCTTGGAAACGGTAAAAGAATAGTTGTCAACTTGCTTTGTTATATAATAATTAATCACGAGTTGCAAATTACAAATCAATCAAACAAAACGCAGCACTTCATTGGCGCCTCTCTCTCTCTCTCTCTCTCTCTCCGTCTCTTTATGTTCTTCTTACCAGTCTGTGTCTGTCTCTGTCTTTTTCAACGTCAACTTGTTAGGCTAAACAATTCGACAAACACGTCGTACACACGCGGCTCTCAGCCTTACTTCCTCCATCTCTCTGCCGCTGCCGCAGACGGTTCTCCCTTCGGTTTTACTACGTCGCGTTTGGTTGATCTCATGGAGAAGAAGAGTCGATTGAGCTGCGGTTGAAACTCATTCTGTCACATCCAAAAGCGGCCTAGTTTTCCCTTTTTTTTTGGTCTACGGTCAGATATATATGGCTTCAGCAAATACGACACCATCACCGGTACTGCCAACAACTGACCTGTCATCTTCTGCTGCTGCCACGACGACAGACGACGTCGCATCAGCGGCTGTGAACAAGCGATACGAAGGTCTGATGATGGTTCGAAACAAGGCCATCAAAGGGAAAGGCGCCTGGTATTGGGCGCATTTAGAGCCAATCCTTGTTAAAAACCCAGACACCAATCTCTCTAAAACGGTCAAACTCAGGTGTTCCTTGTGCGACGCTGTTTTCTCCGCTTCTAACCCTTCGAGAACTGCCTCCGAACATCTCAAACGCGGCACTTGTCCCAATTTCACCGCCTTTTTGAAATCACCCGGCCATTCACTCTCTCCGTTGCCGTTATCTTCGTTGCCCTTGCCTTCTGTTCATGATAATAACAATTGTATTGTTGATAATCATTACAGTAACAGTAACAGAAAGCGAAGTAAGAACCATGAAGGTAGCTCTTCTCATCATAATGTCGACAACAGCAACTCACTAGCCATTGTCGAGGCAACTCGTCTTTGTTACGAGCAGACTCAATCACATTTGGTTTTGTCTGGTGGAAAAGAAGACTTGGGGGCGCTAGCAATGTTAGAAAATAGTGTGAAGAAGCTTAAGAGTCCTAAAACTAGGCCTGGTCCAGAGTTAAGCAAGGATCAGATTGATTCAGCTGTTGAGTTATTGACTGATTGGTTCTATGACTCATGCGGGTCGGTCTCCTTTTCAAGTCTCGACCATCCAAAGTTCAAAACCTTTCTTAATCAAGTGGGGTTGCCGGTTCTGTCACGTAGGGAGGTTTTGGATGCTCAACTTGACAACAAGTTTCTCGAGGCTAAGACTGAGTCAGAAGCTAGAATTAGAGAGGCAATGTTTTTTCAAGTTGCTTCTGATGGATGGAAGATTAGAACTTGTGGTGAAGATAGTTTAGTTAAGTTTACCGTTAATTTGCCAAATGGAAATAGTTTGTATCAAAAGGCAGTGATTACCGGTGGGTCAGTTTCCTCTAAGTTCGTGGAGGATATTTTGTGGGAAACTGTGATGGGAATCTGTGGGACTGGTGTTCAAAGATGTGTAGGGATAGTTGCTGATAAATATAAAGCTAAGGCCTTGAGAAATTTAGAGATTCAGAATCAGTGGATGGTTAATCTCTCTTGTCAGCTTCAAGGGTTTTTTAGTTTGCTCAAGGATTTTAGCAAAGAGCTTCCTGTGTTTAGGACTGTTACAGAGAATTGCTTGAAGATTGCAAATTTTGTAAATAATAAACCACATATTAGGAATAGTTTAAGAAAGCACAAGATTCTAGACCTTGAGTGTATTGAGTTGATTCGGGTTCCGTCAAACAAATGTGACTGCAAAAGTAACTTTGTGCCTCTTTTTGAAATGTTGGAGGATATATGGAGCTCTGCCCGTTGTCTCCAAATGGTTGTGTTGGATGATTCGTTTAAGGTAAGTTGCATGGATGATGCAATCGCTAGGGAAGTTGTTGGGATGATTCAAAGTGAGGTGTTTTGGAATGAGTTGGAAGCAGTTTATTCTCTTGTGAAGCTTATCAAAGGGATGACTCAAGAGATTGAAGCTGAGAGACCATTGATTGGACAATGCCTCCCTCTTTGGGAGGAGCTGCGATCAAAAGTGAAGAATTGGTGTGCCAAATTCTGTATTCCTGAAGAAACTGTTGAGAAAATAGTTGGAGAGAGATTTGGGAAAAACTATCATCCTGCATGGTCAGCTGCTTTTATTCTCGATCCTCTTTACTTGTTTCGCGACAACAATGGAAAATACCTTCCCCCGTTCAAATGCTTGACAGAAGAACAGGAAAAAGATGTGGATAAGCTTATAACCCGGCTCGTTTCAAGGGAAGAAGCTCATTTTGCACTGATGGAGCTCATGAAATGGAGATCGGAAGGGCTTGATCCACTCTACGCTCAGGCTGTTCAGGTCAAGCAGAGAGATCCTATAACTGGAAAGATGAGAATTGCAAATCCCCAGAGCAGGAGGCTTGTCTGGGAAACTCGCCTCAGTGAATACAAGTCATTGGGGAAAGTTGCAGTGAGGTTAATTTTCCTTCATGCAACCTCCTGTGGGTTTAAATGTAATTGGTCCTTCATGAAATGGTTTTGTGTGCATAAACAATCGCGGGCAGGCCTTGAAAGGGCTCAGAAGATGATATTTGTTGCAGCTCATGCCAAGCTTGAAAAACGGGGTTTCTATAATGAGGAAGAAAAGGATGCTGAGCTGTTTGCTACATCAGGCTGCGAGGATGACATTCTCCATCCAGTCTTTGCCGATGCGTCATCAATGTAATGTTTTTCTTTTTAACTCCTGTAAATTTCTGAAACTGTAGGATTTATTGAATTCTTTTTTTCCACTGCCCATTTCTCTTTGTTCATCTTTGCATACTCCAAGATTTAGAAAGGCATTCTGGGACAGATATATATATATATATATATATATATATATATGTATATAGGGAAGGGATTCAAATATTCTATGGGATCGAAGAACTGCATGAGTCAAATTAATTGATCTCCTGCGGCATGGTTCGTAGCGAAGAAACCCTTTCTTATCAACAGCAGAAACACTAAAAGACACTGAACGTAACGTGAAGAATGTGTTAACTTCTTTCTAGAACAACTCAAAGATGTATTGTATCATGATGTTGTGCTTATAAGTTCAAAATTAATATTTATTTGAAAGTGACAAGAATGAATCAGTTATTGATTCTGTCTGACATAATTGCTGCTTTTATGGTCTTCTGGTGGATGCCTTCCTCAGAAATTTCACTGATTATGGCTTTTAACTGATGAGTAATTTTTTCTTTGTTGAGACTATCAACCAAAAAAATAACTCAAGCATCTATCATGGAGGTAAAATCATGCAAGGACGAAATTGGTAAACATAGATTATTGAAAAAAGAAAGAAGTTCTGTTGTCTAAAATCGTGCCTGGAAGAAAGACCGGATCACCTGAATAAATGGAAAGAGAAAAGGAGAATGAATCGTATTAACCAAAAAGTATAACTAACTAAAGCAGGAGCAATAAATGATTGGATGTTGCAGCCATAACACGGACTGGAAATTCACAAGCAATATGCTTGTTACCAAAGAGATGGCAAATTTGTTATTGTGGCAATGTGTATAGGATGCCTTTGAAATCATCTGATCTCTCAAAGCAAAATCTGATTTAGCTGTTTGAATGCTATTTTTATCCTTTAGTTATACTAGATTGAGACATGATGCAAGAAGGTGAAGATAGGCATTCTTTATCAGTGGAATATATTCAGAGTTTCATGACACTTAACCCATTATTGATATTTATGACCTTTATGTACACTGACCTAAGTTATAATGGCATGTCATGAGACCAATCATCTTTTTCTTATTCCCTTGCCATCTTTTTCTGAATCTTAGCCAAAGAAGAAAAATTAACTGTTTTGCTGCCAATTGTATATGATTTACTTTAGGCCCTCATTTGTTGCTCTTATGCCAAATTTTACTCCAGTCATTATTAAGATGACCAGAAGACAAGATTAACTGATTTGCTTGAAACTGTCCACTTTAAAACAACTTGAATTTCTGGGTTGAGAATATGTTCTATATTCATCTGATGCCACGTTATCTTGACACTTAAAATGCATCAAGTACTTTTCTTGGCGCAGATTCACTGTCCAATTGGCTTTGCCAGACTATCACCTGCTCAGCCATGTTCTGATGTCCTTAGATTGAGAATTAGAAGAATGCAGTACCTGTGGTCGCACCCATATATGTCAAATGAATTAGACCCAAATCTAAGATTAAACAATTTAATATTAACAGCAACTTCAAAATTCATGTTCTAACATTCTTGACTAAAACATTAGGGATTAGTTAAGCGGCTGTACAATTATAGCTATTTTTTCAACTGTTGCATTGTCATTATAAATTTTTTATTTGTGTTACAAGTAGTATTTATTATGTGTTTTTAGTATTGCATATACATATTTCAAGTTTTTTATTTATATTTTAATTATTATTTATTTTATTTGTTTTAAATTTTCTGTGAAACATTTTTCAAGATTTACATTGCCGTGCAAGTTTCACATTAATGGATGTAAGATACGGCAGCTGTACCATAGACCTTTCCAAAACATTAATGCTTGTATGGTAGTTGTTCCACATCATCTCTCTGGCTGATTCCGAGGAAGGCTCTCGGTGCATGTAATTGGCACTCAAAGAAATTTGGCAAATCCATTTCTAGCAGTTCATGGTCATAGAAGTCAAATTCAGTCTTCTACTGTGCAACTTAACTCATTTTTTGGTTCTCCTGTCCTTCTCTTTTTTCTTCTTCTTCTTCTTCCTTTTTTCTCTCTTAACTTCTTCCTTTTCAATAATATCCACCAAGAGTATATGCAACCATTGCACATAACATTTGGGATTATGTTGAACATACTGTTTCCTTGACAATCAGTCTCATTATAGCATTGACTAAGAAATGAAACAGAACATCTAAATATTTGGGGAATTACTAATTACCATGTTGAATACAATAGAATATGCTGAAGTATGTCATGTTGCATATTGAGGGTGCGACAATAGACCACTAAATGTTTGGACTGGAGGGCTATTGTAAGATTTTTGAAAGAAGTAGCAAAAAGACACCAAAATAGCATTCATCTCAAATATCTGAAAGTATCTTTTTGCTGCAGATTTGGGTTTGCTTGAACTGGTAGGATAAATGGCAACTCAGACTTGATCATGACGTGGGTCAACCTTGGAATAATTCAACAACAGATCTTTGTTGAAGAAGCAGCACTTCTCTGTGATTTAACTCCGCTGAGTCACCTATGGTGTCTTTTGCTGGAATATGTGGAGCACCACCATAGGGAGTGGATGTCCATCTCAGTGCTTTTATTGTCATAGTCAAAGAAAGTGAGGACAAAGGGGCTTTCTTATCCGTCGTTTCTATTCTCACCTCAGTTTATATTTTTAAGATATTGCAAATTCTCAGGACTTTCTTGCTCACTTGATAGGACCTTTTCCAAACTTTTAATGTCAAGGCTGAACTTTAAGTCTTGGAGAGCTATTGGTGGGAGTAGCCATGATTGCTAAAAATGTATTGAGCAAAGCAGAAGCTGCGCGGCTTATTGGTATGGGGAAGCACATACAAATAGTTGATAAGGGATATCCATTCTCTCCCTGCTGTCCCTAAAGATATATATATATATATATAAAACCTGAAAACAGTATATAGAATGACTCTCTCTTTTCTTTTCCTTGTACTTGCAGAACTTCGGAGCTGGAGTGCAAGAGGTCCGGTTTTGGCAGGTAAAACATTCAAATGTACTACCATACATGCTACACAAATAATCCATGCAGATGCACAGCACAGCAGTTTAAAGTAATGTGAAGAAAAGAAATGTGAAATGAAAAGTAGAAGTGCTTCACAAAAATGCATATGGAATCTTTTGCGGGTTATTGCGTCCTTTTCCCATATTAGCAAAACAGTGCTCTAGTTTTCAGATACTCATCATGATTCATGTCATGTTTTAATTTGATTTACTAGATTGTTTGAAAAAAAAACCATACCTTATCATTTCTTCTGATCATAGGCTTAGATTTGCCCATCCAACTTTATGATCAGTAAAAGTGAATTACCTAGTGTATTTGAGTTAAATGTGAAAATCAATGGGGCTCTCACTTTTTATTGGTTAGGTCTGTAGTAACTAGTGTAAATGTATTTGTCGCTGGCTTTACCTTTGCTAGTCAAAATGGTGGAGATACACAGGATTCTGTCAGCAAGGATAGTAATGCTGACTGCTCACCAACTTTAAAGGGAAGCTCTTTTTACTCGTATGGTATGGCTTGGTTTCTCGCTCCACTCATGTTATTGTTAATGGGAAGGAAGCATGATTATTAGTACAAGATATGACTCTTTCTACAACAATCTTTCCGACTTTCAATGATGCTCCATGATTATTCTTTTCATCATCTCTATTTTTACTTCCACTTATACCACTCTTGATAGTATTTGAAATTGCAGTCTTACATGTAAGATATGTGGGACTATCTTGCAATGAATTGCTATATTTACTGCTTCTGGCCATCTCTATTGAATTAAGCAGAAATCTAAGTCATTCCTTTAATGTTAATGATATATCAGATCATGTACTGGGATCACTTGCATCAGGGAATTCAAAGCTATAAAAAGTAGATCAAGTAATGAACAAGAACATAATGCATATCCATGACAATTAGAATACCGGAGTCACAATAATAGAAAGTCCTTGTATGGTAAACTTTTTCAGCATATTGAGTGGGGATTACTCCATCTTTTTAAGTATAAAGAATAACATGGTGGGAAACAACTTAGCAAGTCTTTACTTACAACTGTACTGTAGATAATTTCACGCCGATAATGAATCTAATGATTGTTTCAAAATCAAAAAAATTTGTGATTCAAAATCAACAAAATTTGTTTACTTTCTCAGAACAATTATGAATTGTGCCGATACATGAGTATAAATGATCTGTTGAATATTGCTGCTTGCTACTTGATTATGGTTTTGATTACACTCATGCTTCTTTTTCTCATTTCATCTTAATATACAAAGCTTCTTTTGTGCTCTAGGCCCACCTGTAGTTCTCATTTCTTTGTTTTAGTTTGTTGCTTTTCTCTCTTTTATCTAGTTGTTTGGGAATCAAGTGTCTTTCAAACAGTCAAAATGAATGATTTGGTGCAACCAAATTGGTAAAATACTTACAAAATTAAATGTTATGCAACAGAAAATCAATTGTAAGGATTACGACTTTTTTGTAACTCCGTTAAACAAGTCAAATTGAGGTTTGAACAGCATTATGTTATAACAGAACTTGTATTGCATTTGGATTTTGTTGAGCATGTGATTTCAAAGTTGAGAAATGCTTCCGAGTCATGAAGAATCTAATTATACTGCTTTTTGTCTACATCGCTGGTGTTTGCCACATGAACTAACCTATTATCGTTATCATTGTCATTATTATTATTGCCATTTATTACTAATTGGAAACACCTGCACCATTCCAGTTATCCTTTAAAATCCTTCACGCCTCAATACTAAACGAAAACTAAATCTTCTTTTTCGGGGTGTTGCTGACAGAGGAGATGAATTATGAAATGCAAATCATCCGTGCTAAAAATAAAAAGGCAACAGCAAACCTTGCAATGCAACACATTTAAAAGTTTTCATTTTAGGTGACCTCTGCAGAGCAGTGCGAAAAAAGACTACTCAACTGCGAAGTATGAACACCATCCTATTTATCAACGAACTTAAAACCATTCTTTAGTGTAAAAACAAGGGCAAGAATGGTGTAATATAATGGGTAAAAGTAAAATCACTCGGACATTTACTGGATGCAACAACCATTCTGTGTAGGCATTGTGTAGCTGAAATTCAACAACCTTAATGCAAAAACCTTAGAACAACCACATAACAAAGACCATTACCTTGCAATCCCGACCAAATGAGTTGCTCTACTTACAAAATTTTGCAGGGAAAAAAATTTCTTTACCTTCCACCAAAGTAAATCATGAACCATGAAATTTAAAATTGCAGAAACCGGATCAAGCAATATTTGTCCTACAAAATCTTTTTAGGCACTCTTCCTATTGCCAAATACCTGTACACAAATGTTTCCTCTTCTCCCATATTAATACAAAAAAGGTAATATATATGTGTATATATATATATATATATATCACATTGTTGCAATATCCAAAAGCTGCAGAAAAAGTATAAAGCAAAATATGAAAAGTTGCAGAAATTAAAATAAGTTTTTTGCAATACATGAAGGTTCTACAATTCCATTCACTGCACACCAACCTTATATCCAACCAAATAAGCAAGAGCATGCGATGTCAAATGTTCTAACATGACTAGAAATTCAGCCTTCAGAAGGAAGCAATTGAATGAAAGCAATTTTTTAATCATGAGAAAAGGAAAGGTAAAACAGAAGGAAAAAGAAGCAACAGACTTGCAACTCTTATTCTATATAGGTGTGTTGAACAGTAAACAATACATCAGTAAAATGTAATTACCTTCTCAAGTTCCTCCAAAACAGCTTTAGCAACTTCACCTTTTTGTTCAAATAGCTCATCCAATGTCATTCTAGGAACAAGAGCACGGACCACTAAGAAGACAAACAATATGCAAATTTGGAAAATGTTAGGAAGCAAGAAGTAAACAGAACCATAATGGCCTAAGGGTACTGTGAAATGTACCATCAAACACATAAGCCTGGATCTGCTCTTTGGGGTTCTGCAACTCATAAAATGCATCATCTGCGTTTACTCTGACAATCCAGTATTGAATTGAGCAATGCAATTGCACAAAGACATTGTCCTACAAAATTTAAGGCAAATTATTGTACTCACAAAGTCACAGTATCTGAAGTAACTAAAAATATTTCAAATCATGCATGCTGACAAAGGAGTGGAGTGGAAGAGGAACCAATTCTATGAAACTGATAACTCTCAGGCTTAACCTTTACAAGACACAACTCCCACGTAGAATATCAAAAACAAACATATCTGGTGAGTGTTTCATCCAAATTGGCACCAAATAATCCATTGGAATGAGCATTGCTCGTACTATCTCTCAGCTACAACCATCAAAAGAAGAAACTTAGGGTTCATTTGATTCAGGATCAGCAAATAGTGTTCTAAAACTCAGATATGATGTGGAGATTTTTGGCTATAATTTGATTATAATTCATAAAAACAGCAAATATATCTTTCTATTCAGATTTCCAAGTAATATTTAGAATTGCACCCAGGAATTCTTTCTGAAAACTCCCAGCCCAATGAATTTTCCTCTTATTTTCTGTATTCATTTTTTAAAAATAAAATATGTATTCTATGTGAATTGAAAATCAAAGAGGAACCCGGTGCTGGGATGGATCTTTATCTTTCACAATTTGTAAATAGCAAACTAGATAGGGCCACATAAGTTGCTTTTGTTTCTTCTAATAAAACTAGTGACATAATGCTATTGAGGTCAAAGAACAAGACATGAAAGAAGCTAGCCTTTCATGGTTTACACCACCAATTTAACCACTTAATACAACAATTCTAAATCTACTCCAACTAAGTAACATATAAATCTCTATTTTCAGACAGCTCCACCTTTCCACCACCACCAAAGCCCAAATACCTCTTCCCATGGTGATTTGATAATTTTGATAGCCAACCTTGAAATTAAAATTTTTTTCTGTTACTCCATCCCAAATTCTAACAATTTAGAGTGGAATAAGCCTACATAATGAAAGATGTAAATACTCGGCATTATCATGATGTTGATACCACTACCACACCTGTTTTTTTCCACATTCCAAACTCCGCTGACCAAATGCAAATGTCAGTCCACACCCTCTTGCAAATCTTTAAATTCGTCTCGTTTTAAGCACACAAGACAACCACATGAGTTAGCAAACCTCAATTACTTGTCACCGTTGTTCCAATACAATTCTCACAAACCCTCTCTCTCTTTATTCTCTATAACCGTGCTTGTGATCATACAGATATACCCTTCTAATTAAACTATCGTACAGAATTCACCTAACCCAGTAGAGAATTCATCAGTAAAAATGCGGCAATGATATAAAGGAAACAAATTTACTCCCTAAATTCATAATCAAAATAAATCAACCTAATACCAAAGAAGATTATAAACCCAGGAAAAAGAAATCAACTTAAGAGGTTAACCAACGAAAATATGTGAAAAAAAAACATGTAAAAAGTACAGCTATACCTTGGTTTTGGTTTCGATACGGACGTCAAGAGAGTTGATTCTGGTGGAGAGAACTCCGGCGAGCCATTGACCGGCGAAAGGGTTGAAAAAGTGGAGCCCTGGCTTAGCCAACTTCTCGAACCGGCCCCATCTCTCGATCACGCCAATACTCGCCTGGTCTATGCACCCACAAAATATACTGAACGCATTTCCCTTATTTTTACTCAGTCGTTTTGTTTTCCCTGGCCACTTTCACTCCCTCGTTTCGCATACACGGAAGAAAAAGAGAGCGAGGAGGTGAAGATTGAGACAGTACGAACGCGCACGATTTACCGTTAGATAGATAATAAGTAATCACATTGTTTGATTAATGCGTTTCATCCTGTGAGAACTACGCGTGTTCTGTGTACTTCATTGTTCATCGTCAATCTAGTGTTCCCTTTCCATCAATTAATTACAAAATTTGACAAGGCCATTTGCATACACGGTTATTGTCTTGTCGTAAATATCCTCGTACCAATACCCAAAATCTTTGACTTGACAAAAAAAAAGGAATTCTTGTTGTCCTATCACATTTTCCTTGCAGTGCTTCTGGTCTCTTTTACGTCTCATGCTCCCGTCAGTTTCTCCCTAGCAAGAATTAGATAATATTTGTTTCCGCGACGTTGCTGCGAAGTACAAAATACGTACACAGTAAGTCAATATCCATACATGTGCCATTTGTAATCTGCTTATCCGCTTGAGAGGTCATATGCTAACGGGACAGCTCTTGCCAACCATATTATAGATCTGCACACCCGTATTCATGCAATCGAAACACATAGCTGACATGTTTCTTGTCAGGATGCATTATCAAATTTCCGCAGAATCTTGAGACCACTACTTGTTCTTATATTATACACTTAACATTCCCCAATTCTCATTTTATTTTCTGACTCCCATGCACGTTCTCTTTATTTTCTTTCAGGGTTTCTCGGAAAATTCAGTTGCAGCCAAGAAAATGAAAATGAAAATTATAAGTTCATAGAATAATGGAGAAAATACTGGATCATATCATATCATATCGATCATGCAGATGCTGGAAAGAACACAATTATGAGATTTAAAATTTTCCCTCTCCTCTGCAGAATCGGACAAATGGGACAAGTTAGTTAAGGCAGACTGAGAGACAGGAAGACAGAAATTGTTTTGAATGGGGCTTCGTTTGCATTGTGTCCTTGGTTTAAATCTCTGTCTGCTCTTTGGAGAGCACGAATAAGACTTTTGAAATGCAGCCAGCTCATTTTGATTTTGCTAGAGAGCATTTTTTATATTTATATAAATATAACTTGAATATTAAAGATTAATTAACTTTATAGTCACCCTACATTTAAAGCTTAATCTTGTTCATTCAAAAGCTTACAATATAAGAAATAAGAGACCATTAAAACAGCCCGTACATAAGAGGACAGTACACAAATTTTTCATATTTAATTGCCATTTGTTGCCAAGGAATCAGTATCTGTCAACCCCTTCACTGGGTTGGTTTTTATCAGGATTACCCAATCTAACACCATTATCATCATATATCAAAGTTGTTGTCTTGCTTGCAGAAATTAACATGGAGCCATGTTTGGTTTTGTCTCTAAGATTTCAGACTAATTTAATGATCTGCCCTAAGAATCTTATAATTTCTTTTCAATTTTTCTACTGTCCCTTCGTTGTAAGCCACCACAACTAATTCATTGATGAATATTAGGGAAATGGTGTGGAGCCTTAATGAAATCATGCTAGCTTAGCCAACTTGAATTATATAATTAATCATCTATTTAAAAATGTTTAATGATTATTAAGCAGGTATCCAGGAAACTTACTTAAGACCTTTCATGAGTCATTAGAAAGATTATCAGCTCATTTATATAAGAAAATCTTGCCTTTTATCACTTGAAATATGGGTCTTGGAATAAAATCTAATTATGTATAAAGGATGTACGTAAAATGATGAATTATAAAATTCAATCTAGCATATGCTATTATTTTTTAAATGATGTATTATTCAACTTCCCTATGGTGTTCCTGTATATAAACTCCATCTGCAGGTAACCAAAAGCATCCTCAACATTTTGCCGAAGCTTGAAAAGCAATCTCTTTTCTTCTTATCCTAAACTAAAGTTCATCAGAAGAACAAAAATGGCTTGCTGGTCTGCTGAAAATGCCAAAAAAGCTAACCTCAAAACCCTCAAAATGGTAAGCATCGAATATTTGATAATCAATCCCAGTTTCCAATCAAGATTTTGTTTTATAGATTTTTTTTTCTGACTTGTTTTGTGTGATTCTTATTTCAGGGTCAAAAGGCAAATGAGCCAAATGTTGCAGAGTTCATATCAGCATTAGCTGCTGGAAATAATGCGCAGTTAATGGTTGTGGCATGTGCCGATGCAGCAAATTCTACAACTCTAGCACTTGTGGCTGCTGCGCATCAAACTGGTGGCCGTGTTGTTTGCATTCTTCGCGGAGTGGAAGAATACGAATTATCCCAACAAATCCTAGGCCTGGATGCATGCCGCGTCGAGTTTGTCATTGGTGATGCTCAAAGTTTACTGTTGAGCCACTTCAGGGAAGCAGATTTTGTGTTTATTGACTGTAACCTTGAGAACCATGAAGGAATTCTCAGAGCAGTGCAAGCGGGCAGAAAGCCAAACGGTGCTGTTGTTGTTGGCTGTAACGCATTTTGCAAAGGATTGTGGCGGTCCAGCGGATCAAAAACTCAGTTGTTGCCCATAGGAGAAGGGCTGCTAGTGACTAGAATTTCAGCAAGTACTAAGAGAAGTCATTGGATTGTTAAGGTAGATAAATGCACTGGTGAAGAGCACGTGTTCAGGGTCAGATTTCCACAAGGGAAAGAAATTCAAGCATAGGTTTTGGATACGTCCCTGGCTGGCCAGGAGAAGACTGAATTTTCTTTCCTTTTCCTGCATTTTCTTGCTGGCTGGAAAGGACTACTTTTTAATATTAGATCATAATTAGAGTATTAAATTTAGAAGCTTAATTTTGAGAGTCTTAAATGTAAATAGCAAGCTATATATCTGTATAATATTATTGTACTGATTTAGATTTTTGGATGGATTATATGGATTGTGTTAAGAAGTACGTGAGCAAATCCATTTGGGTCCCTGGATTATGAGAACATGGCCATAAATTTCAACAATCTGCAGATTTACATTAACATCCAGTACTATAAATATTTCTCTCTTAAGACAGATATTATTATATTTTTGTTGAGTTCGTGTCCTGTAAGAACATGGTGTTAACAGAAATGATGCGGCTGTTCCATAATTAGTCTTCTTTCTTTCACAGGCTAATGTCGCTCGAATTGAGGACAGAACAGCTAATTGATGAACATTGAGGAAATGGCGTAAAAGCCTGGACAGATCATATTTCTTAGCAAGATGGTATTAGATGTAACCGAGAAATTTTTCAATGATTCTTAAGATATCGTTTGGACGGTCAGCAATAACGCTACAGCTAAGGGTTGCGGCATGTGTAAAACGATTATATACCCTGAAGCATTCCAGATTAACGAAAGTGTTTGGGTAACTTGTAAGAAATGGTTTTGCCCGGAGCAATTCCTGTGGAAGTACTTTTCGATGATTTTATGGCTATCTGAAAGAAAAACCCTTAAATATTTCTAACTAATTGGAAATTTGTAGAGGCAACTCATGTGAGGTTATATTTTTTATTGTATCACAATCTTCCCATGAAAATTCATTCTAGTTCTCTTACAAAAACTAAAATCCATTAGGCTTCTGGTTCTGCAAGCACTGCCACAACATATTGGAAAGCTTGTTTGTATGGGCTTAAAATGAAACCTAGACCATTACCAAATAGAAAATCCAAGTACCCGCCAGGCCCTGAACAATGTTGAGTAGGTTGAAGAACCTCAGTCCATAAATCACAGATGACCAGCAGCTAGTTTGATTTGTGAGTTTCAAGAAATGCCAAACAAAACGCACACGATAAGAATATTTGGTAATAAGCTGACAGCCACTGGCTTGTTCCAACGTTGTCATTTTCATACTAATTATGCTCCAACTTGGTCTATGAAACCTGACTCTAAACTTGATGGCCTATCAGAGAAGAAAAGACCTGCCAGCTGGGGAAATTAATTGTGATCATTATATGCACGGGCCACAGGGGCCACATGAAATTAGGACGGAATCCAAGGTATAGCAATGAACACTCAACAGCTTCAGAGATATCAGTGATTAGAAGCTTAATCATGCATACTCAATGGGTCAGACTGGATTATTAGCACAGAGATACTTTTGATTTTTTTTATTTTATCATAATTGTGTCTCTTAACTGGCTTGGGTTCAAGTGCAACCAACTCAATCTTAGTATTCCTTTTGATTTGTGATGTGATCAATGCAGGCCTAAAGCATCTTAGCTAACAAAAATATTCTCTTGATCTTCCATCATATTGTTGCAGAATACAATATGGCAACATGAAGTCGGAGGAGGACTGTTTAAACACTTGGCCTCTTGCATAGTACGTAGGTGACCTCTTCTTTTAGTATTTGAGTTCTGTTTGCTGCTTTCATTGAAAGTACATGAGCTTGATAAATTCTAATTTTGTTCGTTAAACATTAACTAATGCTTATCCATCTCTCAATTTTCAGAAGGAAAATTTCAAGGAATAGAAGCGATTACAGGTGAAACCCCCCCATAAGACCCCATGTTAAGGATACAGCAAACCTGTGTTCAATGACATTAACTAGAAAGCCTAGTCCTCAGGCAGAGGGCACAAGCACGCAAGTTTACAGCAATAAGTGCTAGAAATTTCCATCATCAGTGAGTAGTCAATGCCACATTCAACCCTGGCTTGCCATTACCCACTTGAAAATTGATCACCCAATGATAGATTAAGTACTGGAAATTAGAGACATCTACTACAGTTACCAAGCTCTTGAACAATTGCTTCCATAAATGGTCTCTCAGCAGGAGACTCGTGCGTACAAAGCAAAGCAATTCTAGTAAGTTTAGCTGCCTCGTATTCAAAGAACCTGCCATGCAGGTTTGGATCGATTAAATCTTCGAAGCCGCATGACTCAGCTCCAAGTCGGACCAAGTTAGTGACTTTACGCTTTCCTGACAGGACTTGTAAAACAAGCACTCCAAATGCATAGACGTCACTTTTCTCTGTGAATTGGCCAGTAGCAGCGTACTCAGGGGCTAGGTAACCCATGGCAGCACTGGCCTTCAGCGCCGAGAAGACATTGTCATTGGTAAGAAGGTTGTGCAGGCCAGAATCTGAGAGCAATGGGTTGTATTGTTGGTCAATGAGCACCTTCTCGGCTGAAATGTTCCGGTGAACCAGTGCTGGTTTGTCCGCTTTGTGCTTGTGTAGATATGCTATACCTGTTCGTCAGTCGAAAGAATTAGGCAGCAGAAACAAAGAAAAATAAACCTCATATAAAGGTATTATTGCACATAACCCAAGATAGATTACTATGGTTCAAATACATAAAATGTCCGTACCATCTCAAACCTAAACAGAAAGTAGAAATCACAAGTGACAAGCTTAGCTGACCTTTTGCAATTCCCTTCACAATAGAAACTCTGCTGGACCACTCAAGGACGTGGCCATCACCGTCCTTCACATCAAGATAGCGACGCAAATTTCCATTGGGGACAAAATCATAAACAAAGAAGCACTCACCCCTGCCCTTTGAACAGCAAAATCCTCTCAGCCTGACTATGTTCTCATGCATCAAAGAGGTTAAAGTATTTAATCCCTTTAAAAACTCTGATTCATCTGACTTGCAACTAATTTTACTGATGCTCTTTATTGCAACAATAGACCCATCTCTTAATATTCCTTTATAGGTAGCTGAGAAGTTACTCTTCCCCAACAAATTTACCACTGAGAAATAGCGAGTGGCTATCTCGACCTCTTCGAGATTAAACCTAAAGCTATGGAAGACTTCTTGGGCGAACACATTGAGGTTCCGACCATCAGCTAATGGATCCCAGCCTTTGGCATACTCAAGGCTGATGAGAGGAGAGCCATTCTTCCTATAAACCCACTTTGCCTGGTCAGTACTACCACAGGTATCAGCAACATTGAACGAGTTCCCAAGTCTCTGCTTCCGGCGACGATATTGAGTGAATGTCAGAATTCCTATAGCTGACAATGCTAAGCTTACAATGATTATGCCAACAAAAAGAGATACTTGACGGGATCTTGACGAACTTGAGCACCGACTTTGGTTGCAAGGCAATTGCACATTTGCTGTCTCGGGGATGTTTCTTGTGGAAAAAGTTGAGCCTGCTCCATATGGCTCTGGTCTACTAGGATTCATGTTTTTTGAAGCATTGCAAGCTTTCAAAGAGGAAAATCCAACTCCACATAACTCAAGATTGTTTTCGTACAGGAATCCCTCGTTCAATCTCTTCAAAGCTTCATTAAACATATTAACAAATCAAATCAAGTTGCATTTAACATTGTTCAACAAATCAAAATGACTATTACTCAAAATAGAATTAAAAGACAAGAATGTGAGTTGTAGAAACATTATTACCGGGAGGCACATTGCCTGACAGTGTATTATTTCGAATATCTAGAACTTCCAGCCGAGGAGCATCGGCTAACTTTCTAGGGATTGAACCAAAGAGGTGATTAAAGCTCAAATCTATCCTCATTAACAGACCCAAATCCCCTAAACTTGCAGGGATGGCACCAGTTAGTTGATTAGATTGGAGGGCAAGAACGCTAAGCTTCTTTAAAGAACCCAGCTCTGTGGGTATGCTTCCTGTTAACTTGTTATAACACAGCTGCAACACTGCAAATCATATGCAAAAGCCAAATAAGACAGAGGTCGAACCCGTAGCACGAAAGATAGAAATGAAATCCACTGAGATAAGAAATCAATAGTGCTAAGCAAATTTTCAAGGTTTTCAGAGAAAAAGCGTGTGAGCAATCTGCAGTAGCCCAAAAATGAGTGAATATCTTATTTCATTCACTTCCACACCCAATCATGACAACCAGCCATACCGTGCATAGAAGAAAGAAAAAAACTGAAAACACGGAGTAAAGACGCACTGAAGGGAATCTTAAACACTGATTCAAGACAAGCAGTTTCGTATTACCCAGACTGGTTAAGTACTTCGGTCCCTTCAAACATTTTCTCCGAATCCACACAGATCAATTTTTAAGACTGTTTTCAAGTTCATGAAACTGTAAATCAAACCTTAAACATCAAATTTTGAGCAAAATGAAAGAGCATCTATTTGAGATAAAGAAAATTGTAAAACAAAAAACTGCATCAAGACAAGAATATCTAACCAGGTTCAAAACTGTCAACAGAATTCGCTTCTAGCTTTGTATATAAATGGTTTTCTTTTGGAGCCACAAGGAAAATTTATCGTTCACAAAATCATCTACTAACCTTGCAAGCTACCCATGATACCGATCTCAGGAGGTATGTCCCCGGAGAGATCATTCACATTTAAGTACAAATCACTAAGCTCAGTCAAGTTAGCTATTTCCCTTGGTATCTCTCCATACAAAGAGTTGTAGTGCAAGTACAGCCCAGTCAAATGCTTGAGCCCAGTAATGGCTGGAGAAACCTTGCCGTACAGACCCTTTCCTTGCAAAGAAATGTTAGACACTCGTCCCTTCCCATTGCATGCTACTCCTTCAAATGAACCATCACATGGCTCACCATTGACAGTCCATGAAGAGAGATATCTCTCTTCTGGGTCTAAAGCTGCTTTCATGTCCATGAGAGCTCGTAGCTCTGTGTTTGCACCAACCCATGCGAAAAGTACAAGCAAAGAGAAGAGAAATAGTTTAAAAACCATGTCTGGTTTGGTCTCAAAAATGGTAGAAAACGATTCTTTTCTTTATCTTTCCCACTCTGGTAACTGGTTTCTCTGTTTTTTGCCTTGCAGACAAGCAGATGTATCCGTGGTTCGCTTTCTCCTCTCTTTCTCACTATTCTGTGTTATTTCCTTCTCTGTCTAGGACAAAAGGGTAGATGGGCATGAGGAGACAAAAGTACAGAGATGTCCATACTTACTCTCTTCTCAGGGGAGCGTGTGCTAACTGTTAGCATGCGAAAACTCAAAAAGAGAGCTGATTTTGATTTGTATTTTTTGGAATAAATACTAACGCTCGCTGGCCGTTGGATTTGCAGACTTTTTTGAACGAGTATGGAGATTGATAAATGCTAAGCTGCGTGTTAGTGTTTTCTTTCCTAGTTCAGGTAATCAAGTGAAGAGACCAGTTCTCTTTTCATCCTTCACGTAAGCATGTTCTTTTCTGATAATATTAATAGAAGCAGTTCCATAAATCCGTTAAAGGCAACAACTGTTGCCACGTCGTTAATAAACGGCAGTCAGTTACGAGGCGCGTGGTTTTATATGCAAACAAGCTCATTCTAAATTCGAAAAATTAGGAACTCCAGCCGTTGATTTCCTATGAATCATAGCTTACCGTGGACGAGAGTGTATGGAATGGAAAGAAACTCAAAATAAAATGGAAATTAATGAGGACTGATTTGTGATTGGTGAACAGTTGGAGTCAACATTCTGTTTACGGCTTGGCTTCGTTGGCTGGGCCTTGGATTGAGGGGCCCAAGCTGGGCTGTGTCAGAACTCTGACATCGCTGCCTCCACTCTGCTCTGCTGTCCTTTTTCATTAATTCTAATATTTTTTTTTCAAATAAATATTTATCTTCACAATTATTTTATTTTTTAAATATTCTTTATAAATAATAAATTAATTAAAAATCTTAATTATAATACATTCATTTATCTTACTTCTTTTGCATAAAAATTTAAATATAAAATAAATAATATTTAAAAAATTTTAAAAATAAAATATATAAATTAAAATAATTAATATAAATTTTAAAAATTTATATTTTCTCTTATTTGATTTATCTTTATTTCTTAAACAAATTTTGACATATAATAATATAACGATAATTTTAACGAATAAAAATAAAAAATAAATATAATTAATATAATTATAAATATAAAATTTAAAATAATTAATATAAAAAATTTTAAATATATATATATATATATATATATTATATCTCATCTATTTAGCAAAATCCTTGTTTGAATTGAATTCATATACCTTAATGACCACAGTTGCATTGATGGTTGGTAGATTTGCCCTTCTTGTATGTGTTCTAGATTTGTGCTAGCAACCAAAAAAAATGGCTAAAATTAAATTACCAAAAGACAAGGGCCAACCCTTCTTAACATTCCAATGAATTAATGGAACTCACTGTGCTAACTGACAATTAGTTTCAGTGGTTACTTGTATGTCAGTATCCCCATGGCTAATAATCATTCAATGCCACGCATAACTAATGAATGATTTTGTCATTGAATCCTTAATTGGGTAATAATTGATTATGATCTCTTAACACAGAGGGATAGATTCCTCTACAAAGATGAGTCTCAGCTTTTAGATTGCAACTAATAAGTACTTTTCAGACTCGAGAATATCTAGGGTTTCACCGCTGTCTGCTTGTAACTCACAATCCCATTTCAGGAGAGTGGAGAAAACCAAGCAGAATCAATCACCCGAAGAGAGGTTAGATTATTCGTGCCAACAGTTTTATTTACAATATCTGCAGCACTTGTGCCGCTTTTTAGGTGCTCATAGGTCTTGGTCTGCGAATAAGTTGCAAGTCAGTCAGTCCTATCAGCATTCTATGTTAGTGGGGCCGTGCAAAAATTTCTTGGCCAACAAAGACTTGCTTGTTATCTTCAGGTTATTTAAACTTGGAAGTGCTTTGGAGGATCTGCTCCTTGCATGCTTAAATCCTTTCTGACCAGAACTTTTTTCCAGCTGTTACTTTGCAGATGGACAAGGCATCCATCCCTCTTCTTTGAAAAAGGCCATGCATGAGCATGAGCATCACTTCCCTTTTGAAAACACAAACCAATATTTTTATTCTTTGATGTCTTCGTTATTGAAATATCTCTCTTGCACCAAGATGTTGCAGGAAAATGCAATGATACTGTGCTCAATTACAGCCAGGGAAACTGTCATTGTTTTTGTACTTTTATGGTCGAAATTGGGCTAAGAATTTATATTCAACGAGAAATTATCTAGCTGGGTTTTGACTGTTTCTAGTAAATAATTTAATACAGAAGTACATTTTGTGTAACGTATAAAGAAGGAGCGGGGGACTCTTTCTTTATGGTGCCTGTGAGTCAACATGGCATCTCTTTTGTTATAAGAGCATTAAAGAGCAGCTTATAAAAGGAGATGGGGTGGATGGAATACTAGCAAAGGAGATGAATTTGATAAAGTGATTGATCATATCGCTATATATCCATCATGGGGCACAAAGTTATTAATGATGCCAATCAGAAAACCATGTAGAAAACTAGGTTTGTGCCCATGCTTTTTGGGGGCTTCCCTACCCTATAATTTTCTCGCAACATGTCCTAGATTTCCATTAAAATGATTCAATATTCAGCTATATTACTATATATATAATATATATATATATATATTATGCACGCATGAGTGCCTAGCTCTCCTTTCAAATTAACCATACACTCATTCCCAAATGAATAATGCATAAATTGTACTGATTAATTAACTAGAGTTTAACAGTGATCTCCTTTGCTTTGATGCATGAGCAAAATGAGCAGCTGGGGTTGTAGGTGGCCACTTGAGAAAAGCGATGGTTGGTACAGTTTTGGCATCTGATTGTAAAGCAAAAACGTCGAGACAGCTAGCAGGCGATCGGGCATGAGGAAAACCCTACTGAAAACAAAATCATGTAAAAGGAAACTCATGACTTTCGGAAAAAGGTAACTACATCCTGATTCTTGTTTTCATATAGTCTATGTCTACCAAGCATTGGTCCTAGTACGCTATTTCAAGTCAGTTAACCAATTTCTTTTTGTTGTTAGGCCGGTTGGCCCAACGCTGATTGCCAACCTATCTTGACTATTATTCATTCTAAGTGAACTCTTTTATGCATTGTTTTGGTTCCTTCATGATTTTCTCCCGTTGCTCGATGCAACTGTTCATGGTCAATCACAAACATATAAATATACCTGAAAAACTTGGTCCCAACTATGACCACTAACCCACCTTGAACTGAGATGGGCCAAACTTTGTCGGGTTTATTTAGATGTTTGTAGCAACCTGGAGAGGAGTTGGTGGAAGCTGACAACATTGTGCGAGAGTTTTATCTAATGAAACTTCTATTATCAGTGCAACTCTGCTTAGAAAGCTGCAAACAATTGGTGGAAGTAATGAGAACTGAAAATGTGTATCAAGCGATAATCATCTGTTCCATCTAACCGACAGCAGTTGCATCTAGCATCCATTTTATTACCAGGAAGCATCATCTGAGAAGCATATAATGTTTAAAATGAGAGAAAAGAATCAAAATATTTATAGAAAATGGACAATAAACAAAATCCCTCTGTCACATAACATGAGACATAATCTTTAAATTCCGAAATAGTAGGAAAACCAAAAACAAATATCAACTCTACAACAACCATTGTTCAGTCTTCTTAACTTCTTAGCGCATTCTTCCAAGAAACAATTGTCATGAAGGAAGATCGCTTCTGATTCACTAGAAACTAAACGGAGACAAAAATAGAGTGCCAAGCATCTCTAAGAGTCAGTAATGGTAATCTCCACTTCCACACCAGGTTCAATTGTAATGGAAGTGATCTGCTTCACCTCATCAGGGGAGCTGAAGAGATCAATAACTCCCTCACGAACCCTCAGCTCAAATCTATCCCAAGTGTTCGTTCGAGAGAGCCATTAAACACCTTTGGCTATTCATCCAAAAAAACCATTCAAGCATCCATAGCGCATGTGACGGCAGTACATAACCCTATCAATCAACTACGGCATACTTAAGAGTGAATACGACTGCACATAAGAGAGGGAAGCCGGCTTGCAAACAACACAACCATACCAGAGAAAGCATACATGAAGCTGACCATTACATATATAGCGTCTGTAGAATAATTTATGACATGATTAAAATTTATGAGAAATTCAAATGATGCAATCAAATGCAAGAATAGTCAATGGTCTTGAGCTCAATTGGCCTTCACCTTCCTAGCGGGGATGCGAAGAACCTTGGTTGGCATCCTTACTGGACCCTTGACCCTAAATCTCTTGTCCTTGGCACTAAGAGCTAAATCCGCAGACTAATTAAACAAGAACATAACAACAATCAGAACAAAATCGAAGAAAATATAATTAGATGACAAGTGAATCCACTACAACTCAGACATAAACATGAATCATAAAGCAACAATTAGAAAGATGCTTCTCTGACAACCATATCCTTCTTCCAAACTCAAATAAAATTCTCAAAATGATCCCAATTATGGTTAATTAGCTCCAATATTTTAAAAATTATTGTTATACATATAATTTTTTTAGAATATATTGAAAATTGAAGAGGTTTGCTTCAGTTAATTTTTTTTTAAAAATAGTTTACATTTTTTCAGTTATATTTAGATGTTTGTAACAATCTGGAGACTAGTTGGTTGGAAACTGACGGGGTTTAAGCCGTCCAACCACATTCTTTTGATCCATTAACTGGTAATTTCCATAAATATCAACATGATACAACCTGTATTTGGACAGAGAGAGAGTATCAAAATCTTCAGGCAGGCTGATGAAAAGCTTATTGTTGTAGTGCTTTCTATGCATGTGCATGTGCTTGTCTCTGTATGTTCTTTTCTGAATTAGAAACTAAAAAGCACTCTCTAAGGGTAATCCATATATCTTAAACTACAACAAAAGCAACTAAAATTAGCACATATGAAATACAACTAGTGTTCTTTACAGGTTACAGCTTGCATTTATATCAGATTATCAATATCAACTGTAGTAGTTTTTCCTGCAATAGAAATTGTATTGTTGTGGATCTTACAAATGTTAAAGCAAATGCATACTGGTCTTCTTATGTAGCTGTATTGAAGAAGAAGATCAAAAGATGTTCTATAATTAATGTATGTCTCATCGTTTATAGATCCTTGGCATAAGCATTGAACGACGTCAACATTCAAGATGCTGGAGTCCCGCTCACTGATTTTTCACCACCGGAATTAAAGGTTTTGCCAAAGTTAATCCGGTGCAGTAGCCACCATTTATATGGAAATGTCAGTGGGTACAACAACAGATAAGGACGGAGAAAACTACGATTTTTCCGCTTTCAGATTTTAGCATTTATTAATGTTAAATGGAGAAACTGATTTAAGCACTAATCCAGGAAAATATAAGTTAGTCAATTACCTGAAGGATCATATTTGGAAAAGTCTGTATTATATGCCTTTCGGATGGGATTTGTACTGTAAAAACGTGGTAGAAATATGTGAAATGCATCTCCTTCAACTCTGGATGTCATCGTACACGGTAGTTTTTGCATGGAGTAATTGAATTAAGCCAAAGCAGTCACAGGGCAACTCTCCTTTGGCAAATCCATGGGATACTGAATGCTGCACACATATATATAAAGCTAGCCAAATATATTGCTACTCACCATTGCCTGCCAAGTGAGAGATGCCCTACAACTGCTTTGCTTATCAGAAACAACTTTCTGCTTCTGCTTCAGGCCTTGAGTCTTATCGTCAGCTGTTCAACGAGCTTTATAATCGCTGAAATAGGGTCTGTGCAGGGAGAATAGACCATTAAAGAATTGGCATATGCCGGGGATATTCTGAGAAGCTGCTTTCTAATTTATATATAAGCTTCTTTATCCCTTCCAATATCAAAAGGCCGAAAAAATCAAGCTGAGAAAGTAAGATTCTCTTGCTTTCTCTGTCCCATGCTTTAGAGTAGAAGGTTTTGGTGGGGATAAGATGCAGAAAAAAGCAAATGAGTATGGGAGTAGTGAGTCGATGCTCTCCACCATATTTATGGTGGCAGAATTATAGCAAAGTTGTCTTTCATTGAGCAATAAATATTATTGCATTTTTCTTGTCATATTCCCTCGCTTCTCTTTTGCTTTTTCTTCCCAACTTTCACCATTTGCGTGTTGAACGAGACTTTGCCATTGACAATCATGCATACTTTCCACATTTTCCAAGCAGAAGGTCTCTCTTTTACGACTACCACTTAACAATCACCATAAATTTCCATGTAAATTCGAAATTGTCTTCCAATATTATGATGGCATTCCCCTCCTCCATTTTTCAGCTTTCCAACGTGTGTTTTTATGGATCAGTAATTGAATTATAAAAGAAACACATGTGATTATCATTTGATTTGATTGCTCACATCTTTTACTAACGTTAAGGTTTTAGGTAGAATAGGTAAATTACAATTTAAAATTCTTATTTTAATGATAATTATGGACAGCTCCTGTCTTTTTCACGGGTATATATCAATTGGGCCCCCTAAAGTGGGGTCTGTCAGATACAATTGGGGGCTAAATAGCACTTCTCTTTCGTATGAGAAAATGGGCATTAATGGGCCTTGGAAAATTCTAACCGATCCATTAAAATTGAACATGGGCTTGCGTTAGACCAAGGACATGTACGAACCCTAAACCTATTATCCAATATATAAGGAAGCTAGGGTTGGATGCGGCTCATTGCAGAGGTAGATTGAAACGTGAATTCAGAGCTCCTGCTTCACTTCCGTCGCCGTCAACATGGGTCGTATGCACAGCAGAGGGTTTGTCTCTGTCTTTCTTTACGTTCACAATGTATTTATATGTGCTTATGTAGTTATTTGCTGTGTATAATGTTGTGATTGTTGTGTGGTTGTAGTAAGGGTATTTCCGCTTCAGCTCTTCCTTACAAGAGGACTCCACCAAGTTGGCTTAAGATTTCTAGCCAAGATGTGAGTATATCAACTGATATCTTGTTTGTGTTTATAACTGGATTAGAAGCTTTACAAAACTCTGTTTGATTGTGATGACAAAGAAGATGAGATTTCACTTTCTGCGTAACCGAATTGATTAAATTTGACTAACGAAATCAGTTGGTTTTATTTAAACTCGATTGAAATGGGATTTTTTTTTAATTTCTTTGAGTTTGTTTGTGAGATTTCAGATGATATGGCTTGTTGTTGAATTTTAGGTTGAAGAGAATATCTGTAAGTTTGCGAAGAAGGGTCTGACCCCGTCCCAGATTGGTGTCATTCTTCGTGACTCTCACGGTATTGCTCAGGTTAAGAGTGTTACCGGAAGCAAGATATTGCGTATCCTCAAGGCTCATGGTAAATAAAAAGTCTACTTATTAATGGATCTTCGTTCAGTTTTATGGCGGAGAAAGCTGCCATCATGCCTTCTACTATCTGGTGTTATGTCTGAGTTGGCTGTTATGTGTTTGGTGTTATGCATGAATTTGCTATTACATATTGTTTGGCTAAGGTGCTATTGGTCTATTGTTTGTTATGTTTTTGGTGTTATGTAAATGCCATTATATTTGGGGCCATTGGTATTTTGAGGTCAGGCTTTTCCTGTCATAAACTTTTAAATTATCAAAATTGATATATATTTTCTGAACTGTTGTTCTATTTGGGATTTTCATTTGCATCTGTGTACCTTTTTCTCATTGGCTATGTTTCTTGCCCAGGACTTGCGCCTGAAATTCCCGAGGATCTGTACCACCTCATCAAGAAGGCTGTTGCAATTAGGAAGCATTTAGAAAGAAACAGAAAGGACAAGGATTCCAAGTTCCGCTTGATTCTTGTTGAGAGCAGGATTCACAGGCTCGCTCGCTATTACAAAAAAACCAAGAAGCTTCCTCCTGTCTGGAAATAGTAAGCCTCCTCTACATTGCATTTTCAAATTTCTGTAAAGTGATCTGCTTGGAAGCATAGGGTTTTGTCTCCATCTTACTACTTTTAGTTTTGGTTGTGAGTATATAATTGATAGCATTGGAGCATGTTATGCACCCATGTGTGGAGTAAGAATGCTAAAATTATGATAAATCTGTTATGTAATGAAACTGATTATCTATCAGTTTGCTGCAAGAGGATTGTTGCCGTGTTGTTACTTCATCTGCATCATATATTTGTTCACTATATTGCTTTGGCCTGTTTTCTGTGTTCAAAGTAGTATGTGTTTTGGGTAGCAAGGTACCTTGTGTGTTTGTGTTATTACTATGTAGGCCTTCCATTTCATTATTGCACGTGCTTATGTACAAATACTTATCCTGACACATACTTAATAGTAGTCTCCTGGATATGCTACGTAACGAATACCCTCTTAGGTTATGTGAAATGAGTATGTTTAGTTGAAAAGAGGTAGAAATTCGTTTGTAGTATATTTATTATAAAATCTTCTTGGCTTTGATGTTGTATTTGTGAAATCAGCATTCGTGCTGTCCAACTTGAAATATGATGTGAATCGTGATGCCTTATTGATTATCTTTGCAGTTAAAACTGCTGTTGGAAAACAAAATCATCTGAATGTAATTTTCCTATAGTTTGTGCCCTTTTTTCATAAGTTGGTTGACAATGTTTAATGAATCAGTAATTTGGTTTGATGAGCAAAGTTGTGCCCTGCCAATGGTAACTATTTAATTGGTAGCATTAAATTCTTTGTCATCTTTTACAAATGTATACAAAGTTGGATGATTCCATCAACTTTGACAAATAATATTTATTTTAGATGTTATTATAAATTACTGATTCAACGACTTTGTTTTGCAGTGAGTCTACAACTGCCAGCACTCTTGTTGCTTAGGCTCAGCAAGGTGCTAGGCAGCATTTGGGATAATCCCGTGCTGGAAACAATACCCAAATGAGAATTGGGATAATCCAGTATTGGCAGCAACACCCAAATGAGGAAAGGTGCTTATATGGTGGTTTAGTACAAATTCAGATGTAAGACTTTTTATTTATAGCATTTTTAAAGATTTTGTCTTGGGAGTGATTGTGGAGGACTTGTTTATGTTGCTGAATGTCTGTTTCTTTTTGAGTATTTTGTATTTGGATGCACCTTCTTTTGCAATAGATGTTTTGATTTTGAGATCTCTGCTGGCACACATTTGTATATAATTCGTGGACAAATTAAAACTTGCAAACCAATTTGGACTTGGGGTGTCATGTTTGATGAAGAAAGAATGTTTTGCGAACCCGCCAAGTAAGAGAATGCAATATTTTAACGGAAGTATTAATGTGTAAAACTCCTGTTTTGTTCTGCTTGAAAGCTTATATAAAGCAAACGGACGGTGCGAATTTTGCAATTGCTCATCGTTGCAATTAACCAAGAAAGTTGAATGTAGTTCTGTATCAACTGTAGTGCCCACTGGTTCAACATTTCATAACTCGGGGATGTTCGCTGGTTCGTGAATGGAAAGAAAATTATGAATTAGTCAAATATTGCGGTGTGACAATCCACTGAAACAAAGGCCGTGTTTGGCAGCATAAATTATACTATAATAATAAAACTATTTGCTTAAAATTAATAATTTTTTGACTATTAAAATAACCAATATTATTTCTAAAAAAAGTAATACAAATTTTAATTTAAAATAAAAATGCGAAATAGAATATAATATTATATTTAACGAATTAAATATAATATAAATAATTATGATATAATAAAATAATTATATATATATAATGGGCCCTGAATGATTGATGGATTGGGCGGCGGTGATTAGAATATTAAAGGGCTGGACCTTCTCTAAGCCCAATTAATTTTTTATTTTTATTTTTATTTTTTTATTTGGTGACAAAACGCAGGCGCGCGCATTCTCACTTCAGCTGAAAAAACCAGTAAAAGCTGAAGCAACGGAAGTGAGGTGAAATTAGGGTTTAGGAGAAAATGGCGGTAGGTCTTAGACAATTCACACATAGAACCGCTGATGGTGTCGGTGAGCCCATCCTCGACGCCGATAACGGTGAGGAACTTATGCATGTTCAGCCCTCCGTCTCCGTCGTCTTTGGAAATCGTGCTCCGGAGTCCCCCGGCACTCTCTATATCACTTCCAAGTACTCACTCTATTCTCTATCTCTCTGCGTTCTTAATGAAAATTTAAGTTTTTTAGGTTCATCATTCTGGCTTAAGAGACTAAAACCTCAAGTTCTTTCCAGTTCAAATGTACTAATTTGCTATGTCGTCTTTAGCTTCTATTTGTGAACAAATTTGAATTTGCAATTTTGGGTGCGTGCAGAAAAGTTTTATAAGGTTTTGCATTTTTGAAAGAAGTAATAGAAAATATGGCTGGTATTAGTGCTTCGGAGTAGTAAAGGAAGAATGTTCTTTCTTTTTCTCAATTCCGTTACTTAAAAAGGACCTTGAAATCGTTTTTGACCGAACGATTTTGGGTTTCTCTTATTGTGTTTCTCACTTCTTCTAGTACGTATTTTAATTTTTATAAAAAGAGATTGGTTTGTTAAACAATACCTAGCCCCTAATCGTGGTGTTGGATTTTGCAGGCACGTCATATGGTTGAGTGATGTTGATAGATCTAAAGGTTATGCGGTTGATTTCTTGTCTATTTCACTTCATGCAGTGTCGACGGATCCAGAGGCTTATCCTTCTCCCTGTATTTACACTCAGGTAATCTCCTTAATTTTTTTATGTTTTATTTTTTTTTCGTCAATCTAGCTTGGAATATTCAATTTCATGATTTGTTTTTATGATCAATGATTTTTGTTTATTTATTTATATATATATTTTTTAGATTGAGACTGATGGTGGGGATGAAGAGTCAGATTCAGAAGCTGGTGAAGTTTTAGACTTATTGAGGGTCTCAGAGATGAGGTTTGTTCCTTCGGATGCTAGTGAATGTAAGTTTTCAATCTTGCCCATGACAGATTAATTCTTTTTATTACTTTTCATGCTGTGTTTTTTTTTAAAAAAGTTTATGGGTGATCTTGCTTCTTTTTGATGGTAAATGTTAACTATTGTCTTGATTTCATGTGTGTAGTGGATAATCTGTTTGAGATGTTCTGTGAGTGTGCTGAGCTGAATCCTGAACCTATAGAAGGTGAGTTACTCTCCTTTATATGATGGAATGGGTTCCATTGCTAGTTTATGTACTGATATTCTGTTACTATGTCTGCTTCATTTGTTGAATGCTAATTTCCTATATCTTCTTATGCCTTTATTAGAGGAAGAAGAAGGGCACAATTGGGTTTTTAGTGCTGATCAGCTGGAAAATGAGGGTATAGGCATGGATGGACCAATATTGTTTCCTTTTGAAATATATACATATATCTGCTTGTATTAATGTCCAATATTTTGTTTTCTTAAAAATCGGTATGGCCATTAGGGGAAGATCCCGGATTGCAATTTTTCCAGAATCCGACAAACTCAATTGGTCATTCAAATGGTGATCATGACCTAGCCAACTCTGTGCTTCAGGTAGGCATGCATGTCCATCTTAGTTGGCTTGGCTTTCTCAGATAAAAGGTCTTATGTTTTTATGTTATTAATTCCTATTTATCACTGGTTTTCACTTGTTTATCTATAACCTACACTGCTGATTGGATTTGTCTGAGTTTATGTTGGACCTCAACTGTGCCTTGTGTTTGGTTGAAGCTTATGGCTTATTCTACACATTAGATGTCATGTGCAGTGATCTCACCTTTATATGCTTTGCAGCTTCAAATTAATGATCGACGTTTTGAGGATGCGGAGGAGATGGAGCAGGACAATGACGGTGGCCATCAGTGATCCTTAAACAAATGAATTCATAGTATGGAAAAGTTGAGTTAGGTGTCCCTTTTAACCCATGTTCAATGACTTGGCCTATACTGAGAGGATTTCTGTATATGCGGACAATTTCTTGTATAAACTTCATGAGTAGCATGAGATGAAAACAGTTGCCACTTCGAGTAACCTGCCTTTCAACCTTTCATTTGCTTGTGTTAGCAAACTATTTATGTGGAACACTGGACGCTTGGCATATGCAGTTATTGAGATTGCAATTTCACCAGGTATTTACTGTGAACTTTCTACCTTTTCTAGGGAGAAAGGAAAAGAAGCGGACGATAGTTCTTGTTTGGAAAAGAAATGCAGGGAAGAGAAAGGTTACAGATTACCATAAATTTATTCATTGCTAGGATGATCAGTCTCATGCCAATTGTCCCAATATATGTTTTTTCCTTTTTTTGAAATATTCATAATTCCCAAGAGGAGTGAGATGTATGTTACGCTTTATGTGATGTGTTACTTGCCTTAGTAAAATATTTGGAGGATGTTAGTCATGAAGATGGTTGCTAAAATAAGTGGAATTTGGTGGCTTCTAAGTAAATGGAAATGGCATAACTAAGCCACTTTGAAACCCCCTTTAGGACCCCCTAAATTCCCTTGACTCATCGCACAATTAAAACTCTCGGCTTTATTGCCCAAGAACAAACTAAATAGAAATCCGAGAGAATCCAGGAAGCCGGGCTGTGGGACTAGAATTTGGTTTGTTTAGAAGGACTCTTTATACATAGAACCACCACCCAAAGTTCAAATAGTACTCTTCACTCTAACAGTGAAGATCGTGTGCGCTGTTAATGAATACACAAGAAAAATAGGAGAATGATGCAACTCTACTTCAAAAAGCTGCAAACAATTGATGGAAGTACTGGGCAGTGGCAACATTGTGCAAGAGTTTCATCTCATGCTACTACTTTTATGTGTCAACCTCTGCCACTTTCATATGGAAATTGCCAGAGGGAAAAAGAAGTAAAAACCACTTATTGCTGTAACAACACAAAAAAAACAGTTTACTGGAAAACTACCCAAAATAAACCGCATTACTGTAACTCATGGTGGTGTCAACCGAAACTTCCTCACAGATAAGAACGCAAGAATAAAAATCATTTTGAAGGTGCAGTTGGGGAGTACCCACAAACAGTGGCAGGTCACAGGGCCATTCACTTTCTTTAAACACAGATGCATGTTTCTCACGTAATTTCTTGATTTGTTGCAGCTCTTTCAGTTTCAAAAGTTTCAATGCACATTTTGCAACTTTCAGAATGTTTCCTAGTATGCAAGTTGCGTTGAGCAGTTGGGTTATCATAATAACTTGAGGACAACACAAATAATCTCGGATTCTTTCAACTCGCTTAGCTTGATTATATCCCGATACGGCTAACCAGCTCGTATAGGAAGTTGTTATGTCATTTTCATCAACATCTTTTTAGAAATTTGGCAAATTAAAGTTCATTATCTCTGCTGATATTGGATTTGGCAAATCCCACCTTCCATCCCACTTCCATCTTTGCCTCAGAGCAGCTATAATTTTTCAGAATGCTATACAGCACAGTCCTGAGATAATTTAGAAACCTCAAATTATGTTATCAACTTTAATTGGTTACTATAAGAATATTATACATCCTATGCCAAATGTCTGAAACTTGTGAAAATAATTGGTAGGGTCAGTTGCATTTAGTTGTTTGTCTCACTGAATAGTTAACTTTCACGGTCTATAAATACATTGCTTCAACTTCAGATCTTAACAAGCTTCTTGCTCTTGGTATCAAACATGATATTAAAATTTATAAACAGGTTTGCTGGTTTAGTCTTTGAAATCTGGTTATTGTGGTGGGATGTAATCAGTGAGCACATTACCATCAGCAGCAGAGAGATACCAACTCTTTTGACTGCAATATTTGCTATTTCTTGGTGTGCATGGTTGATTAAGAAATCAACTAGGAAAATTCCACCAATGCCGCCCGGTCCACCAGGCTTGCCCTTAGTGGGAAACCTTCCTTTTGTCGAACCTGATTTTCATTGTTATTTTACCAAATTGTCTCTAATATATGGTCCAATCTTCAAACTTCAACTAGGTAGAAAAGTTTGCATTGTGGTAAGCTCACCTACATTAGCAAAACAGGTCCTCAAAGACGACGATGCCATTTTTTCTAACCGTGACCCACCTGCAGCAGCGTTATGCGCCACAGATGGCGAACTTGGCATAGGATGGAGCCAGCCAGGCCCTGCGTGGCGCAAGTTGCGTAAAGTTTGCATTCGCGAAATGATGAGTAACAGAAGCCTTGAAGCTTGTTGTGCTATTCGTCGAAAAGAAGTACTAGAAACGATGAAAGAAGTGTATGGAAAAGTTGGCTCACCCATCAATGTTCGTGAAAAAATGTTCTTAACTACGCTAAATGTGACAACGAGCATGCTATGGAGTGCTTCATTGCGTGGAGAGGATAGGGAAAATGTGGGGGCTCAATTTAGGCTAGTAGTGGGAGAGATTGTTAAATTGTTTGGAGCATCAAATATTTCTGATCTTTTTCCTGTCCTTGCTTGGTTTGATTTACAAGGAGTTGAATCCAAAATGAAGAAGCTTGCGGTGTGGTTTGATGAGCTTTTCGGTTCTTTGATAGCTAGTCGGATGGAAGTTGGTCTGGCATCTGAAGAGGACAAGAAAGGGCAAAAAGGGAGCAAGGATTTTCTACAGTTCTTGTTGGAGCTTGAGCACCAAGTAGATGATAACTCCCCCTTATCCGTCAACCAAATTAAGGCTTTGTTTATGGTGCATGTCTCTTCCATAATTTTGGTGCCTTTTCCCCGTGTTATTCGGATTCAGCTTAGTATCTATTTGCCTTCAAGCAATAAGAAATTGTTGAATTACAAATTTAAGATATTTCTTTCTGCTCTAAATGTAATTTTCTTCTTTGATTTTGAACTGGAAACAGGATATTCTTGTCGGAAGCACAGATACAACATCAACCACTGTAGAGTGGGCAATGACGGAATTGTTACAACATCCAGAGATAATGAGGAAAGCCTGCAAAGAATTACAGGAAGTGGTAGGCAAGGACAACAGTGTGGAAGAATTCCATCTTGCCAAATTGCATTATTTGGATGCAATACTAAAAGAGACATTGCGATTGCATCCACCGTTGCCCCTCCTAATTCCACATAGCCCGAGCATAACTTGCAACTTGTCAGGATATACTATTCCTAAGGGTTCAAGAATTTTCCTTAACGTGTGGGCAATGCATAGAAATCCTCAGGCATGGGAAAACCCGTTGGAGTTTCAACCTGACAGGTTCCTGAAAGATGGTGGAAAAGTTGATTATCTGGGAAACAATTTCAATTTTCTTCCATTTGGTTCGGGTAGGAGGATTTGTCCTGGAAACATTCTGGCAGAAAGGATGATACCTTATGTGTTATCTAATCTACTGCATCATTTCGAGTGGAATTTGCCAGCAGGAACTAAGCTTGATTTGTCTGAGAAGTTTGGAATTGTGTTGAAAAAGTCTGAACCACTTATGGCCATCCCAACCGCAAGATTATCTGCTTTGGAGAATAGTGTTCTTTCAGTTATATCTTGAAGTAACCTTGCTATGATATGCTGTTGTACTAGAAGCAATAGCTTGTTTAATATCTACTAATTTCTACAATAAACTTCATGTATATGCATGATTTCTAGATTAAATATTCAGAATCAGTTTTGCAGTTTCTATTCTTTGTGTTACAGTGGTTTTGCCTTGTTTCGCTGTCGACGGTTCGTGCACTAACATCCGAGGATATCGACCTGACTGAACTCATCAAACCTGAGAGATTTGTTCTGCCCAGTAATCCCTAACCTGGAATGCAATGAGAGGGAAAAAAGTGAAGCTGAAAATTAAAACCGCTTCAAGCCAAAGACATTGTTCTGCCATTGTTAATCAGTTCCTTCCACTGTTCAGGCCTCGAAACTACCTTCATTTTTGTTAATGATGTCTCAAAACTAAAATGCTCCCCCCCGAAATTTCCAGAAGAAACCTTCTGTTTCTGTAGAAATAGGCAGTTGCCAACCTAGCTGCAGTTACATGTTCCATCAAATTCTCCTCATGAATCAATTTGCTGAAAATATATGTGACATTGGATTCGAAGTAAACATCCAGCGTCTTCCTCAGACAAAGCTCCTATTACCAGAGATTCCTAGTTCTTACTAGGACAACAAAATAAAACTGTTATCCCATATGTAGGTGTTCATATTTTCCCAATTCCACCTCTCGGAGGTTTTAGCAAATCCCGCCCTAGAACCCAAGCTCCGGACTAATTCAACTCTCCAGATTCTCACGTCACCCGATTGTGGTTACATTTACTTCTCATCAAAAACTCATTTGCTACCTTGTGCAGTCATAATAAACACATCGCATCGACTGCAATTCTTGTACAAGAGTCATGGATGTGCACGGAAAGGTCGGGTCAACCGTTAAAGACTCTGAGAAAGTACCTTTTGTTTATACTGAATGCTGTTATGAGCAGGTTGCACTGTGCTTCATTGCATGGAGAGGACGCGGAATTCCTACATTTTGTTGCACACCCTGCTACTACAGTAAAGTTTGATTACGGTTTACTGATTAATCAAAAAGGCAACCACAACTGCAAACAGAAAATTACATAAGACAGGCACTGAAATCAATCGGGTATTTCTCATGCCATCATCGGGCTCTTCCTAAACGGTTCTAAGGATCCTTTTAATTACCAGGAAGGATCCTATTGAATGCATATAATGTTTAAAACGAGATAAAGATTCAGAATAATTATCAAAACATCACTTTGAATAGAAATTGAACAATAAAAGAAATCCCTCTCCACATAACACAAAACATAATCTTTAAATTCAAAAATAGTATGGAAAAAAAAACTAACATGAACCCTACGACAACCATTGTTCAGTCTCCTTAAATTCTCAAGACATTCCTCCAAGTAAACAATGTCACAAGGGAATTTTACTTCTGATTCACTAGAAACTAAATGGAGCCAGAGCCAAAAACAGACTGCCGGGCATTTAAGAGTCAGCAATTGTAACCTCCACTTCCACACCAGGTTCAATTGTAATGGAAGTGATCTGCTTCACCACATCAGGGGAGCTGAAGAGATCAATAACTCTCTTATGAACCCTCAGCTCAAATCTGTCCCAAGTGTTTGTTCCTGCAAATGAAAGAGCCATGAATGCTTTGCATAAATTAAAAACCTTAAGCTATACAGCCCCAAAAAAAAACATAGAGCCTCCATGGCACATGTTTAATGACAGCAGCACATAACCCTATCAATCAAGTATTGCATACTTAAAGACTGAATACAACTGCACATAAAAGAGAGATTGATCAAAGCCTGACTTTTCACCTCCATTTCAGGTTGAAATTTCTTTTATTGCAAACAACAAAAGCACACCATAGAAAGCAATCAATAAGATGACCATTATATAAATAGTGGTTATAGAATAATTTCTGACATGAGTAGAGTTTATGAGAAATTCAAATGATGTAAATAAATGTAAGAATAGTTAATTAGTCCTGAGCACATTACCTTCCCCACAAGGAGACTTCCTTGTGGTGATGTGAAGAACCTTGGTTGGCATCCTCACTGGACCCTTGACCCTAAGTCTCTTGTCCTTGGCACCACGCACTAAATCCGCACAGACTAATTAAACCAAAACATAACCACAATCAGAAAAAAATCATTGAAGATCTTAAAAATGAAAGTGAATCAACTATAACTCAGATATAAACATAAATCAAAACGCAAAAATTAAAGAGATGCTTCTTCTAACCCTTTTTCCAAACTCAACTAAGTTCTCAAAATGATTAAAACAAGTTTATTTCTCAAGGAGGTCAGTAAATATCTTAATAGTTTGAAAATCCTATTAGTTAAAAACTCAAATAGTACCAAATGTTAATAAAGAAAACATAATTTACATATAGTAATTAAGTAATCCTCTAGATGAACTAGGAAAAAGAAAGCAGACCTTTTTCTAGATTTTTGACGTTCTTGGAGGAAAGAGTGATCCTGATCTTATGAATCTGCTCCTGGGGCTCCTCCAAGCCGGGTTTGGTAGGCTTCATAGCTGCGTAAGCCATTGTTTCTTGCTTAAACGGTTTCCTGTAAATAAAAGAACCAAATAAACCCATCAAATACGCTTTCAAAATATGTACAGCATATGGGTTCCAATAACATAATTCATATGCCAGCAAAAATCTCGATTTCAATATCATACAGGCATGAACTCGGCAGTACCAGAAATTTAAACAAATGGGCTTCCTAACCTATGTAAACGAACTTGACGAATGAGTCAGACATCAAGCGCTTAAACTCAAGCATGAACATAAATGGGAATAAAAACAACAAGATTAACATCATACACAGCACATGGCCAAAACAAAACAATTCAATACTCTGTCATCCACAATACACATACAGAAAGAGTGGGAAACGGAACCTCGAGGTCTAGGGTTGGAGCTGCTGCTGCTGCTAGTTCTGCCTCTAATATGAAACACTAGCGTGGTTCAAGAAAATTTTCCCAGTATTATATATGTGCAAGATTAGGGTTTTTTTGCTTTTGTTTCAATCTTAATCTCTTCTCTAAATGGGCCGATCCGGTTCGTATACTCTGATCATTAAGATTTGAGCCTAGCCCATATTGAAAAACCCTCCATTACAGTAGAGTCCTTTAATCTTCCCCTTTTCTCTTGTAATTACAGAAATTTTTTTGAAAACAAAAATCCCAATTCAAGGACAAATGAGAGATTATTGCATAATATGTCAACTTTAATTATCATTACCATTTTTGTAGTTCATATTATATGACGTGAATTACAAACTTAATTTTAATTTTATTATCATCTATATCAAACAGTATTATATATAATTTATTAAAATTTATTATTATTGAACGAGTAATAATATTACATATTATATTAAATAAATTGTAAATTAATTTTAAATTTATAAAAAAAAATTATCTAATAAGTTAATTTTTTAGCATTTTTGTAAAAATTATATTTTGAAAACTTTCTTATGTAGTAAGAGAAAGATTATCTGCACTCAAATATTATCACCTAATTTAAGTTTGAATATTGATCCATAAAACTTAGACAATTTAGCAAAGTAAAGGCGAAAATCAGGTTCAAAGAAGGGAAGACTTCTCCAGTATTGGCAATCCCGGAGGACCAGGCGGCAGTGATGTGATTCTTGGTTTCTTGATTAACCATGCATACCAAAGTATGGCAATAATCACAGCTGCAGTAGTAGTTAACACTGATTGTTAAGTCCTCAGTGATTCTATCCCGGAAGCACCATGACCAGCCACCAAAAACTAAGCTAAAAATCTTATTGGAAAGGTTTGGTATCATTACTACTGGGAAATGGTTTAAAACCTGGAAAGAATAAGCTATAAATTGGTAGTTCAGTAACGTGCAGCCGAAGAAATAATGGGATTGGTTGCGATATTTTTGGATTTGCTTAATATAATGGGAGAACGTTAACAAAGATCTGGACAAAGGTTGGGTGGCCAACGGATTTCCTCTGAAGAATTGCCCGTGAACTTCTTGCAGAACTATCTATAATTTGCTGGGCAATAATTGCAGAGCTTGTAGTGACGCGTGAATGGTGGAGTGCATACTACCATGGTGATCAGACTTAACTGGGGGCTCTTATCTATTATTGATCGTACATTTTTCAAAGGCCTACAACAAGCTAACCATTCAATAGCAATTTCTACATTCGGAAATTCAATCTAATTAACCAACTGATTTAAAAACCAGCACCCATTGGCCACAAATTTGTCATGGACCATAAGAATCAGGGACAATATCTGCACTCAATTATGTAACCATCTGTATGTTGATGCGTTTAGACAGGATTATATCCAGAAATATTTAGTTCACACCATGTTTAAAAAATACAAATTGGATAGATAAAGAAAATCTACAATCATAGAAGCAGAATAACTAATTTCCAGAATGGCCACAATAACTCCATCTGAGTAATTGTGGAACATCCTCAAACTGTTAAGCACAATAACCAGCCAAGCATGATAATGTCAACGTGAGAGGACCAAATCAAGATTGGCATGAAAAAGGGATGAGGGACAAAGGGGAAGGGGATGAAAGGGATTGCCATAAGTTTCCAGTAATAACACTCTCAACCCGTGTATTCCAAGGCCAGAAACTTTCCCAACAATTAGAAGACCTGTCATTATATTTCTGGAAGAACACAATAATTAAAACATGCTTCATTTGTCTGGGAAAGTTTCAACGTGCCACCACTTTAACCAACTTATATATAATTTACATGCTCAACAGCAAATTTTCTCAAAGAAATCATGCATATTCTGAGTTAATCTTGTAAACTCCTTGTTAAAAAAAAAGAAAGAAAGAAAATCTGTACCCATTCCATACAGATTGAAGAGATGAACGATTCCACTACTGTGTGTGCGAAAGTCCACAGATATTACAATCTTAACATGCATTATTCACAGATAATTATACATTCATACTCTCCTTTCCTAGTGGAAGTGCGACACGAATGATACCAAAACCCACTTTTCATATCAAGTAGTCAAGGATAATAGTATGCCAATAGTTATCAACCATTCCTACAGATCTCCATACCAAGTTTTAACTGCTAGTAGCCTAAACTGTGTTGTTTAAAATCTATTTATTTATTTTAAATTCATTAGAACTTTTCTAACAAACCTTTGCAAGATGGAGCATAAAGAATAAAAAATTCCTTCCCTTGAAATTAAATTCAGAACTACTTATAAAATTTCCGAATTCCAAATCCCCACAATCAAAGATTTAAGTACACCAAATAAATAACACAAGCGTATCCAACTTTCACTTTAAGGTGCCCTTTGAGAACTACCCATGCAGATTCTAAAAAAGGCTCAGTATGCCCAAGAAGATCATAATGGACCAAACTACGACATTTTGTAGAGTCTAAACTCTGAGAGTGTGTATGTTTTCCCCTCTCTCTCTCCAGCACTTCCATTTTGCTATACTCTGCCTCTCACCTTTGTATATTTACAATTTAAAATGTCTCACAAGTGTTACTATCCTTTTTCTCCCATCATTTTCCAAGTTTGTCCAGCCTCTATCAGTGTAACCCGATAGAAGCGCCAGAAGGATCCTCCTAAGTAAATGTTATTCTACATATTCTCACATCAGCAAAAAAAGTTGCAATTAAAATTTTTTAAGTTTATGTTTTTCAACAGCCTCTACAAAAATGCAGTGCTACCATCAATGCAACAACAAAGTTAATATCATTAGCTATTTTACAAAGTATTGGTTGAAAAGAAAAAGAAAGAAGAGAACTCTTCGGTCAGCATATTAAGGTTTCAGAACAGTTCAAAACAGCTAAATTAGAATCACAGAACTAATCCTCTATAATTAAGTAATTAAGATTATAAAACAAAACATAGAAAACATTCAACCTGTAATTTATTTCAAATTAGAGTTACTTTAGTTTTCTTTTTTCCCTTGTGAATTAGAAATATAGAATTGTTCATAAGACCCATTTGAGCATATTCAAATTAAATTAAGCACAGACAAGCTAATTCATGGAATATGAAAAATCTCAGCATAAGCTCCAAACAACCCATCAAAGTTTGACACTAAAAATGACCAAGTAAATCAAAGACAACATGCAGCATCCGTTCTTCGGAACAATGTATTGAAGACAATAGTTAGTAAAACATCAAATGGAAACCAAAGATGGGCACAAGATATTATTAAAACTCCAAATTATGGTTATAGAATATGTCCCAAATCAACAAGTCGTAATTATAACAATTAAACTACAGATTATATGAAAAAAACAAATGTGGAAAACAAGAGGAGATGCTTCTGGTTTCTCAGTGCAATTCAGGTAAGCCCAACAAAGAATGCACATCAACCATGAAACCTCCCTATAGTGGTTCAAGAATTAAGAATCAAATTAACGGAGATTCATATGATCCTACCACAGATCCACAAAAAAAGATTCATTTATCTAGCACTCTTCTTCCCAGAAGGTGAATAGTAATCTAGGTACCACTGCACAAACTTCTTTAACCCTGTCTGCAAATCCGTTGTGGGCTTATACCCGAGCTCCCTCCTCGCCAAGCTTACATTAGCATGAGTAAATAACACATCCCCATTTGCTGGCATTGGCAACACAATTTTCATAGCCGTCACCCTCAACAACTTCTCTAATATGCTCACAAGCTTCCCAACAGGCTCTGGTGATGTATTCCCAAGATTAAACACTCTCAATTGCGCTGCTCCCCTCTTCTTTCCACTGCTTCCTGTACTCTTCTTGGCAGTATCCAAAGCAGCCAAGCAACCCTTCACTATATCATCAATGTAGGTAAAATCTCTCGCTACAGTAGCATGATTAGGACCCTCATAGATCATCACAGGCTTTCTTTTCAAAATATTCCTTGTGAAAAAGAAATAAGCCATATCAGGCCTGCCCCATGGTCCATAAACAGTGAAAAACCGCAAACCAGTGATTGACAATCCATAAATATGATTATAAGTATGTGCAATCTCTTCACCAGCCTTCTTAGTAGCGGCATACAAACTGGAAGGCTGATCGGTTCTATCTTTTTCCGAAAAAGGTGTCTTTTTATTAAGTCCATAAACCGAACTAGAAGATGCCCATATAACAGCAGGCTGTGGATTCGCGTTTTTACAAACTTCAAGCAAATTAACAAACCCAGCAATGTTACTATTAACATAAGACCCCGGATCCTTCATTGCATAACGCACGCCAGCCTGAGCGGCGAAATGCATTACATGGCTAAATTTCACTAAATTAAACAGCTTTTCTAACAACATAGTATCATTAATATCACCTTCAACAACAAATACGCCAGCTCGTTCAGGTAGCGCAGCGCGGCCTCGTTTCAATGATGGGTCATAATAATCGTTAAAATTGTCGAGTCCTACTACCCCGTCTCCCCGCCGACGTAACGCGGCTGAAACGTGGGTCCCGACGAAGCCAGCGGCGCCAGTAACGAGTACTACATGGCCACCCACTCGGGAGCGGGGCCTTGCCGATTGGAGGACGCGGTATTCCCAGTCGGCGCCGCCCCGCAAAACGCGGCGAGAGGAGTCTGATGGAGAAGTGGGCGAGTGGAAGAAAAAGAAGTAAATGAGGGAAAGGAAAAGAAACACCCAGCAGAAGAGTTTAGTCAGTGAAATGTGGTAACGAAACGGGTAAATGTAGAAAGGTTTGTCCATGTTTTGATGGGTTTTCTAAACTATGGAAAACGTTAATTAACCATTTTTGGGGAAAATTGGGGATTGTACGAATGCGGGTTTGTTATGATTTGGGGAAGACGAGATCAAAATGTGAGTGGGATTGAACGTATTCTGTTTAAGCCAGTTTCTGCACTTATTTTTCGGTGATTTATTAGTTTCGGTGCAGTTATTGTCGTGGTTGTGGGTCGATGATTATCGAGTGAAGGCTGCATGGAGATAATAAGTCAAAGGAAGTTGAAGATTTGGGTTTGTGTAAAGGAGTTAAGATTTCTATTTCCGGATGAGTGAGAGATAAACAGGAAGGAAAGACATGATTATGAAACAAGTTTAACTCCCCAGTCAAACCCAGTAGGGTTTTGCTTACACGTGACACTGCTCACCGGACTTACCATGGGCTTTTTCTTGTTTCATTCTTTATCATAACAATATCTCAAATATTTCATCGGCTTACCAAGTAGTGAAATCATGAGAACACAGAAGCTGATGACATTAACTGTGAGTGGTGATTTCCAGGCGATGCAATACTGCAGTTCTCTGTTATTCCTGGTTTTCTTACCCAACTCGCAGTTAGTTTATTGAAGATCATACTTAGTTAATTCGGAAAATTACAGAGATGAGAGCAGGCTCTGGTTGCTCGTCAACTTGCTATTTGTTTATTGAAGATTTCACTAAATTAGGCATCTGGGACAGCGTACATCGAAGAGAGCAAACTCTTGATGTCGAAGAGAAAAGAAATGCGATTAGCAGAAGAGGAACTTATGGCCAAGATCTAGACTTGGTATTTTCCGCTCTTATTTCGGACTGCATGCATTACCTTGAACTGCAACAAGACTGTTAATTTTCCGGGAGAGGCCACGTTTGCATTGGATTTGCATTCCGTGTGGTTTAGAAAACTATTGGTATTTGTCTAGTATAATGAAATCAGTTGTCGCCAAATCAAAGGAGTCAAATTAGTGACAGACAAGGTTCCCCTGATTTTCATGATGGCCACCGATCCAACCGAGTTCCACATCCTTCTAGCAGTGCTTTCAGGTGAAAGCAAGCCCAAACAAGTGCCTTTTGCTAAAGAGCAGGAGAGATGTATACTGGGTTCCGATGGAGTGTTATAAACACCCCAGAAAGTTTTCTGATTGCACCCACCTTAAGAAAGGGTTACACGACTTTTGTTGCAACAATAATAAGCCCATTGGCCTCAAATGACTTCCATACAGGATTAGTTACCAAAAGAAGATAAGACAATTCCGGATGGAATTCAGGCAGTGATTAAACACTCGAATAATTAGACAAGTACTCGGACACAATAAATAATAATCCAAGGTACAATTTGTAGGCATATGGTGATTAAGAAACAACATACTACTGAACTTTTATTTCTTTCCTTTGAATGAGTGAAGGGCCAGTCTGTTGAAATGACAGAAAACAAAAACAAAGTGGGTTACTATAGAACAAAACAGACATCATTCCCAATCACTATAATTTTCCTGGAATGTTGAAATTTCATGGTATCTTTTTTATGATAAAGTGTCTGAAAACGTTATTAGACTGATAAGATTTGTGTTCTTTATGATTATGCATGTATAATATCCATGATTTATGGCTGCTTTCGGTTCTTTTTGCTTTGCAAAGACATGGGTCATTTCATTTCATTCGTTCCAACAAGAAGCATTATTCTGTGGATAAGCTAGCTTTTTGTTCAATCATAGCACCACAATTTGTTAAGCTTTTTCCTCTACGTGATTCCCTATAAAATTCACCATAGTTTTCAACTAAGAATTGCCATAACAGAGCATACAAATATCAAGCATTACCCTACCTTCAAAAAATTGAGATGGGTATGTGATTTATTCATCAAAAAAATGAGAGAAGAAAAGCCCTAAAATTAATGCATGAATCTTGGCAGCGGATGCTTTATTACCTGCTACTGCGGGATCTGTTTCCCATGCTGAGATTTACCTTGACATAGTAAAACTAAGCAATTTCAATAACTCTTCAATTTTCACTAGTCAGTACACAGAGCGACCAGTTTGGAGTTTGCTGCATTTGCCTACACATGCTGCCATTATTATGCACCTTCAACAATTCATTGCCATAGTAAGAAATTCCAACAACCGTTGCTGTCAACAAGCTAAACTTACCCACGCAGTACTCATCCTTTCCTGTTGCTTTCACCTTTGCTTCCTCTGTTTTTCATCACAGCTTCCTTTGTAGGTGCCAAGGAATTGGTTTGAATTTATGAATGTTGGAAGTTGAATTTTGTGATTTGGGTAAAAGGGGGTCATAATCAAAGTCATTTACCTGTGAAGTCAACATTTTTTAGGCCATAAAAACCTTGATTGATGGCTCTAGACAAAGTTCTGTGCCAGAGCAACTTGGGTGATTTTAATCCCAATCTGCACGTGGCCATACTACACTTCTGTGTTGTTCTACACCAATGATTTCTCCCGTTCGAGCTTGACGAACTCAAATTAGAGCCTCACCTTAACTGGTTAGGCAAAAGTCTACGACTATATTTACGAGAGGAGTTCTTTCACCCGAGAAACTAGTTACTCTGCACTGTGTAACTCGTGCATCCCTTTATACATTTAGTCCGGACTATCTCACTCACCATTATTAGAAAAATATCTTGTTATGTCAATTTCAGAACTACGGTTGGAAGAAGATTGCATTCATAGATTTTTCTGACCAACCGCAACGACTTGACGTGTTTCTCTGCTGCATATCGAAAACTGAAACCGGGTATTTGCACAGTTAATAGATTGGTTGAAATTCAACACAAATAATTGCCAATTCGGTGGAGACGATGAGTTGGATACACAAAACGAGGAGAACGCCTGCTCCCCGGTTCCCCCAAGTCTCATTCATTTGACTGAACTGGGACGTGCAGTTTACGTGCCTCTCCCGAGAGTAGACCGTTGATCAACTGCAAGCCATGTAATGGAGGATCCCGATAAACCCCAATCCACCCCAAAGTTCACGGGAAATTGTCTCGAAAACGAGCGCGAGGGTGAGACACACATGTCAGTGGAAGCACGCGTGTGTAGTATTTTTAATAGACGGATTCTTCTGTGAGCACGAAGATAGAAAGGGTGACCTTACATTCAACGCTGGGGCCCGCGGTTAAAAAAAAATTTACATTCACGGTAGGTTTCTGCCGTGCTTGCGGAGCAAGCGCGAGCCACTTGCATTCGGTGGGGACAAATGGGGTCCAGCGAGGAGTCGCAGTCATTCTGAGCTGTACGATTGCTACTGGCTCTCCGCACTATCGGTGATGATTAGGAGCCGCGCAATTTACTCCGTGATTAGGAGCACCCATCCCCTGTCCCCCGATCACTTTTGCTTATAGATGGATGATCCTGTGCTACCGACTTCACCATTCTTACTGTGCTTCGGCAAAAGATAAAAGAAAAAGAAAAAAAAATAATTAAATAATTAAAAAAATTTAACTTTTCCCATTGTAAATTAACACATTAATTGATTACAAAATTAGTTTTAAGTGATATAGTATTAATCAAAGAGAAGTTTCTTTTAGAAAAAGGGAATATAACTAAAGGATCAAAGATTGTGATGAAATAGTAAAATGAAGTGCAAGTATGTATCGTGTAGCTGAGTACACCATAGCATGACCCTAACCCAAAACATGCAATGATTGATCCGTTTGATTGTATAGGATTTGATTGACATGAACATCGACGGCTCAGATTACAGATGGTGTGGAAAGCATGGACTATGTTATCATTGACTAAGAAGTTGGACCATCTACTGTCCTGCTGTTTCTTTTCTAACCCCAAAAACATATATGAATTTTAAATGTGAAAATCCCGAAATACCCCCGCTTTCAAGGATTGTCCGGCGTACGAAGGCACCATTTGTAGCGTGACAGAAAAAGCCAAAGGAAGGTTCATATCGTAAAATCAGATTAAGACGAGTGAATTTGTGATTAATATGCTAAATCGATGATGCCCATAATAAAGACACGTTATAATCATGTGAAGAGGGAAAGTTCGTTATTTACGAAAATTAAAAAAAAATAAAAATCGTAAATTGGTCTTATTATATTATATTAATATAATAATAATATTTATTTAATAAAAATTATTATTTATTAATTATGAATAAAAAATTAAAATAAAATTTTTAATTTTTTTATTATATTTAATTAATAATAATTTTATTATTAATTAAATATCACATTACGATAAATAGAATTTAGGTTTATAATAATAAAAATATATACAAAATAAATAATTTATTCTATAAGAATTATACGATAAATTTTAATAATATTATTATATATATATATATATAATATAATAAATACGTACGTACTTTTAGTTAGATGTCATTATAAAATTATGAATATTCGACCAACTAAATTAATTATGTTACTTTAATACTAATAATTTACTTAATTTTTTTAATTACGGGGACTCAATCATTTGAGTCGAGATATAAAATTCTTAAATGAGATGGGTTGATGATAAATCATTCTCCAAACAAAATTCCGATTTTAAATAACATCATATGGTAAAAGAATTAAGATAAAATAAACATCAACGGTGCAAGTACATTTGTCGAATGGTACGAGGGACACCCAATAAAATCCCTTAAAGAGAGACCATGACTCGATAAATGAAAAAGAACTGGGACTAACAAATATTAAATCCCGGAACTACCCTCGCACCGTTTTCCCTCTGCCGCATGCATAAACATAGTCGGCTGAGATCAAATCAGATCAGACGACGACGGCCATCAACATGAATGGTGAAGATGTGTTGTGTCCTCCCTGACTTACTCTCTGACTCGTGGGTCCCACTTGGTTTTCTATTCTCTCTGCGCTTTAAGAATCTACCTGTCCTCCATTACCCGCAAATCAATGTCCCTCGAATAAAAGAAAATTTAAAAATACCTCCAAATTTGAAAAAAAATAATAATAATAAAATCCCAAAATTCAAATATATTATTTATTTATTCCCTCTATAAATTTCCCTGCAAACATATCACTACACGTTTCATTCAAAGCTTCTCACTCCACTCGCTCACTAAAATGCCACCGGTTGCGGTGGTCCTCAGCCTCACCTTATTTACCCTCCTCCTAGCCATCTCTACGTCGACAGCTAGGCGCCCATGGCCGCATCTCAAACACAACACCTCCGATTACCTCTACGGTAACTCTAAAAAATACGAGGGCTCGTCGGAGTTCGTCCGCTTAAAATACCACATGGGCCCGGTCCTTACCGCCAACATCACCGTCCATACAATCTGGTACGGTACCTGGCAGAAGAGCCAGAAGAAGATCATCCGTGGATTCATCAACTCAATCTCGGCCGCTAATTCGAAACACCCCTCCGTCTCCGGGTGGTGGAAGATCGTACAGTTGTACACGGACCAAACCGGGGCTAACATCTCCAGTACGGTGCGTTTGGGCGAGGAGAAAAACGATCGTTTTTACTCGCACGGGAAGTCCCTCACGCGCCTTTCGATTCAGTCCGTGATTAAAAGCCACGTCACCGCGAAGTCAAAGCCGTTACCGATAAACCCGAAGAGCGGGCTATACCTCCTGCTCACATCAGACGACGTGTACGTCCAGGATTTCTGCGGACAAGTCTGCGGGTTTCACTACTTCACATTCCCTTCCATTGTCGGGTACACGTTGCCGTACGCGTGGGTAGGGAACTCAGCCAAGTTGTGCCCGGGAGTGTGCGCCTACCCCTTCGCCGTACCGCAATACGTGCCGGGACTGAAAGCCGTGAAGCCACCAAACGGCGACGTAGGGATTGATGGTATGATAAGCGTGATTGGTCACGAGATAGCGGAGCTGGCAACGAACCCTTTGGTGAATGCCTGGTACGCGGGTCCGGACCCGGTTGCCCCGGTGGAAATAGCTGATTTGTGCGAGGGTATATACGGAACGGGAGGCGGAGGGTCGTACACGGGACAGATGCTGGACGGAGAAGACGGTGCCACGTATAACATGAACGGTAAGAGACGGAGGTACTTGGTTCAGTGGGTATGGAACCATGTCGTGAATTACTGTAGTGGACCCAATGCCCTTGATCAGTAATTTCCATGGGTTTTTCTTTATAATTTCTGAGCAATTTCCTTTTTCTTTTTTTGTTTTAATCCCTGGTTTGTTTGTGTTCGTGTTATGCACGGATGGGTGACTGTGAATGTTGATTATGGTTTTTGAAGGATGATTAGTTAAGTTAGTTAAATATGTTGTAATAATTAATTAAATTAATTAATGATTAGAATACTGGTTTCTGTATACGAAAATAGATGGGTGTTTAGTGTTAATTAATGGTTGATTTAAGAAGGATGGTCAGACATTAATAAGAGTTAAGGAGGCCATGAATGTTGAACAGCGATGGCTGGGAAATCTGTCATAGTCAGACAACTTTATCGGGATCTGCACTGCCAGTCTTGTCATGTACTCTTCCTTTCAGATATTTTATTAATATTATTTTTAAAATTAGTAAAAACGTAATTTCTCAATAATAAAAAGAGAAAAAAAATCAAAAATTATTGAGAAGAGATTCAATCATAAAATTAATAATAAATAAAAAATTATATTTTTATTAATTAATTAATCTCACCAAATTAAAATTAATAATAAATAAAGATTAATTTATTAAATAATATTATTTAATAATTTTAAAAATTTAAAATTATTTTTGTATGTAATAAAATATTTATTATTAATTTAATTAAATAAAATAATAAAGCCCGCAGTTTGCTAAAAATCGGTTCTTGTTTTGCCTTTTTCACTTTGAAAAAGTTAATTTCTTTTAATAAATTAATGAAGAAGCTGCTGCTGGCTCCCAATTGGGGTGGCATCGCTGATCGATGTGTCAGTTAAATAAGATATCTTTCCCATGGAAAAAAGACATTCATTTGGCTCCGGTTTGGAATATGAAATTGTTAAAGCACATCAACCGAGTATTCTTAATATAATAAGCATTTGATTAGCGTAAGCTACCGCTTTTTCCTGTAAGCCTGTTAGTGCTCAGAAGCGGTGCATGAATTGAAGGTTTGATTCTTTTTGACCTTAGTACAGAATCGAAGTTCTTGTGGGTTGTGTGCTTTTATCGTTTATATTTGCAGTTTACTGTCCGAGAATACTTGGAATTGGAACTATTTCCTTCGACTTTTTTAACTGGAAAATGAGTAAATCAAGTGCTTTTGGAATTTGAAAGCACTTTTGGGCGATGCCAAAACTGCTTTGAGATGCCCAGAGAGACCAACAGTTTCGTGAACTTGGTAGCTGCAGCCTATAAACATACCCTCTTATCTCTTCTCGCAAAATTTGTAACGAAAAAACGTGCAAAATTTAAACAGTTGGTGCAAATTGGTTGGCATTGATAGAGGAAGAGGGGGTCTTTAATGGTTCATGTCTTTTCATTTTCAGACAACATTGTTACAGTAAGCAAAGTTTGCTTTGGTATATTACAAGGCGAAACTAACTCGTATGCCGCAAGCCGGTAATTTGATGGTACAGAAGAATGACCTCAATATCCCTGAAAGGACAGCAGAGGTATACAGCATAACCTTTGAACGATTCAAATACTTGCAAAAACTTTGCAGGATATTTGGCCGCAACCAACATGTACATATAACTCAACCACTTTAGTTTCTGCAGCAGTTGGATTCATCGTATTCATGAAGGTCAAATATCAGTAGGTGGGTTCAACAAATAAGCAATCTGTCTTTCTTTAATAGCATTATTGCTTTCTTGGCTTAGCTATAAATGCACATACTATGCACAACTAAGCTTTTGTTTCTAGAGTTTTTGGTGTTAGATTAATGGTATTGATAGTGGCCGAGTCCATGTATGAACCAAAATCATAAATGACCGTGCCTTTCAATTTCACACTCTCAACCCACATGTTTACCTGCTATTTAAAGCCAAAATCTACTTTGATGGCAAACATGGTCATCATCTTTCATGCAATGTTCTGTTCTCACTTCTTGGGATGTAAAGAGACATCAACTTAATGCAATATTTATGGACTTCACATGTAAAATGTGTTATATGGCCCCCTTTTTAGGGACAATGTAGAGCTTTAGAGTTGATGTAATAGTAAATGAATCCTGAAGAAATATTGAAATAATTCAATGCAAAATGTAAAAGAGAAACAAACAAATGCAGGATCACATCTCTAAGGTGCTAAAATTCTAAGCTGAACATGACAAAAGGACAGAGAGAGTTCTGAGTTATGGCACCTATCCCTGCAGCACTGATGACCCTTGAAACAATTCAACTGAACATACTGTGGTGCTGTCGGTCATGCCAAAAATGCAGGATCTTTGTTCTTCCCTTTCTCAGGTTTCCGATTAAGCCTGTATTGCATGCTTCAAGAACTTACCAATTTTTTCAAAAGGGAACAAGTATGATATGCTTGCTTATTTATTCTGCACCATGCTCTTATGCACTAAGCGATTGTTTGATTTGAAACTAAATAATTCTCTCATACATCAAGATAATTAAGCACCAGCAAATTAAATGAATAAACAGATTTTACTCCGCATACAGAGTTCATATTCTTTCTACCAAATGAATGGATGCTTCTTTCCATATTTTACCAGATTAAATTTTGAAAATTTGAACCTGTTAATTGGATTACCGAGACTGGCTATTGTCCAATACATAACATATCACATCTACAATGATGTTCAAGGGGACCATCAACAAGGAGATCATATGATCCTTTCACAGAGTTTTTTACCAAGTCTGCAAATGGGGAATGATACAGGTCTAAGATTTCAAGCAATTTAGTCTTCTGTCATCTTCTATTTGGAGATAAAGAGATGGAAAAGTGTTTGCCAAGTGTGATGGATGATGAAAATAGAAAATCATCGTTCTCAGAAAAAAAAATTCCAGGAACTCTGAGAGTCTATACCTTTCCATTTTCAGGAAAAAAAAGGGGAAAGAGTGCACATTCAATTGTATTAATATATGAAAATGATTTTTGTCAAAACAACTTTCCATTCATCAGATTGGACCCAATAATTACAACATATTGCAACGGAATAAGACTTTAAGAAACAAAGTTGCTGAAACATCCATCATATTTATTGCTTAGTCATAGGCTTAGTCCTGGAGCGCTTGTTGATGGAACTGCAAATAAACTACCACCGTCAACTGTACTTCATCAACTGCTCTTTTAACTACCAATAAGTAAGAAGCACGCATATATTTTTTTCTTATCACAAATTATAAGCGAACAGCGCTGATGACTAGCGGTTGTCACCTCTTACTACTGAAACCACCAGTTCAATCCATGACATCATTTTTGTTCTTTGAGTTTCTCATTTTGCAGGTACTTCAACACTCCATATGCAACTGTTCCAGCAACAAACAAGGCGACTGTAGGAGTAAAAGATGGATATAGATACTTCACAAAGAGTTTATCCCATTCTTCTGGTAGGAAGCCTGTAGAAGTGAAAAAACTGAGTTACAATATGGAAGAAGCACAAATCACAACTTTCAAACTCTAAGGTCAACTAATTTTCATAATTCATTTTTCTGTGGAATCTGCCTCACATTATCATGTTTAGTAATATGTTGTACGTGTAGCTGTTACAACATGCACCCCCACCTTAAGCCTTCGAACAAGTGACATCAATTTTTTGGTGCATCTGAAAGCGGAAGGAAATACATATTTCTCGAAAACAAGCAGTTGCCTCTAGATGCCACCAAAAACTGTTTGTTAGATTGAAGAATTTACAGTTGGAGAGCCTTATGAAGCAACTGAATGTGAAACCGGTAACACCAGTAATAGGACTGCATATAGAAGTTTTGAGCACATGCACATTGGTGAAGAGCTCAATGTTCAATCTGTTTTCTGTCTATCCTGTAATCTGTTTTGCATGGGCAACAAAATTGTGCCTAAGACATATACAACGAATCTCACTCTAAGCATCTAGACAGCCTGACAATACCTATATCATCATGTGCCTAAAAGTTGGATTAGTTATGAGGTCTTCTTAAAACCAACTGATTATAATGTGCGAGTGTGCACGTGGCTGAGGCATGCGCTTATGGGTGGGAAAGTTAACAATGACAGGATGCAGTCAAATATTTCTGTTAACTATCTGTGAGTTCAAGGAACATATGGTTTTGGATGTTAGTCTCAGGTTTACTGAACTAAGATCAACTAGAATTTTCATAGGATACACTAAGAATGGAATATCCATCACTGTTGTGGTTAATTAGCGCTTTTGGCAGGAAATATGATGCTGATTGGTGGAAAGTTGCCTGGACTTCAGCGGTCAGGCAAAAAGGGAGAACACCTGTAGTCTAGTAAATTCTAGCACCACAAACCTCCAATCAGTGGCTTAAACTTCTATAGCATGTAAAAGCAACTGATAGCCAACGACGTTTGCATATTTACAAAGCGGTTAGGTCGAAAGTTTTCTTCACATCATGCATTTGAACAATGACATAAGACTGTAGACGCAAGGCTACCCATATATATTCTAAAAAAATTGACAGTTCTAAATATTCTCTAAAATGAATAGCATCAATGTATGGTAAAGAATCTTGATCATACCTGAAGCGGCAAGAGCAATGCCTTGAAGAAGAATGATCCCACCAACTCCCAGCCAAGCAAGAAGAAAAGCACTCTCATTTTTCATCATCTCCTTAGCTTTTGCCTCCTCTTCTTCGCTCATAACACTCAATTTCTCAACGGGTGTCCGCCTAAAAACGGATGCCCTCTCTCTTTTACTCTTTGATTTCTTCTTCTGACTCACAGAAGCCACAGTAGCTTTCCCAGAAGTTGAAGAAGAGGACGATGAGCCAAAGCCTTGCCCAGGTGAACTGGGTTTGGGTTTCTTGGACGAGCTAGCTGCAGCTGCTTCTTCATGGGCGGGTTCGGTGTTGATCGGAGTGTTTTGAGATTTGATAACTATGGGATTCGATTTGGGTTTGGACTGCAGAAGACGATATGGTGGTTTGGTGTTAGGGAAAGAGGACGGAGAGTGGAATTGTAGCGCCATTTTTCGTTTAGTTGGTTATTCTGATTGTGTGCTGCCAGCTTATCCGTTGGTCTTGTCTTGCCTTTTAACCGAAGCAAACTGTTCTGGATAATCTCTCTGGTTATTGCTAAACAAAAATTATTATAATATTTAATACCATAAAAAAAAATAAAATAAAAATATACAAAAAAAGTTTATTTGTTTTAATATTTTTAAATTATTTAAAAATTAATTATACCAAAAAAATATTACAAATTTTATTTTAATTAATTTATAATTATATATTAATTTTAAAAAATCATTTCCAGTATTAATTAAAATAATAAATATTTAAATAAAAATTTGAACCATGTTACAAGTGAGTATAACAAAAATTGTAAGTGAATTCGAATTCATTTCATTTATTATTTGTGTTAATTAACAACAATTAAGTCCACCTGGAAAAAAGACACAAGAGAAACAACAGTCGGATATCATAAAAATCCAATTTCTTCTTGCCAAAAGAATTAAATGTAAAATACAGAGCAGTCAATCAGAGTCGGCCTGCATACATTGAGCGAATAAATTTTCCCAAAAATGATTGGAAATTCCGTTAGATTTTTCAGTTTCCTGGAAGTCATAAAACTTCGTATTACCTCTGGACTCCCAGCAATTTCTCTGTGACCGCCTCCTCAATGGTGCTTTGCTTTCTAGTACAAGAAGAGCTGTACCATTTCTTGTCTTCTCCCTGCTTACATTTTTTAACCTTCAACCCTATGATTCTCTTTCTTTCATTCAGCTACAGGAAAAGTTGTTCTTGTTTATCTTCTGCCAGCTTCACTTCATCTGAAAAACTTGTGATGTCGGGAACTATCCCTCCATTGCAGTATCTTAGAATCCCATCACCTACTAGATCATTCAACAAATCAGTGGGTTCTTGGGCCCCACCATGCTGCAATAATTTGGTCCTAAGAGCAGTTCCTGTGGTTAATGATAGCGGATCTGCCTGGCATAGCTTTTGCCAAATTGTTGCGGCAAAGCATTTGGCATACGGGTAGCTATAATAGCCTACATGACAAAATGTAACAATAAGTACAATTCACAGTGGGAAAAGGTTCATCCAAGTTATAGGGCACTCGTCCAGATTCAAGTGGATCAATTTTTATGGGAACTCAGGCTAATGCTTGATTATGACACCTTGCCCTTGTTTATCAAAGCCACACACAGACAACCATAGACAAACAAATGTCCTTCAAATATCGGATAATGATACATTATCTAAGACATACCAGCACCATAATTAATGAGGTGACTAAATCGGATGTGCCAATGTGTGCCCTCCACATGCTTCCAGCTGGTATATTGCCTTTCCAAATCTGCAACAATAGAACTTGTATCTGTTGTTTGATCTAGCTGTTCCCCAAAGAGTGTTTGATCGATTAAAGCATAAAAAATCTGACAAACCAAACAAGCAAATGTGGGTCAATTCTTCTTTCTACCTAACTACGTAAACTTTAAGCAACATCTGTTGATTCATTATTAGCCTTAACAATGAACCTGACGCTGCAATTCGGTTGCTGCAAACATGTCTCTGGCACCTTGCATGGACTTAACCAACTTCTCAGGAATTATTTCACCAGTTGAATAGTGTCTGGCAAATCTTCTCAAGACTCGGTAATCCCATGCATAGTACCTGGGGATGTCAACTCAATGTCAGGGTGACTTTAGACCACAGGATTCATCTTCACTTTTTATCAGCATGTATAAAAGACAATATAAATTTAAAAGGAGAAAGTAGAAAATACCGAGAGCAAGTCTTTTAAGTAGTTCTTTTCCAGGTAAGATTTTTGTCAAGTAGATTGGAACTTGAATGAATTTTCCAGAGAAAGGTAAGTAAGGAAAGATGTAAAGATCCGACTGATATCTACGAAATTTACTTGATTGAATTCTACAGATTCAAGTTTTTGTTTTCTCTTATAAAAAACCAATAGAATTGTTAGACATGAAAACAGTAAGAGAAAGAAGTAGGTGCTCATGAAGGGAGCTAAGGATGGGAATGATGGTGGAAAAGTTCAACCTTGTTTCAATAAGAAATTGACAGTTCAGGTGAGAGTTAAGTAATTGTGGAATTAATCTTTTCCCCTTTTCAGCAGTTTTGTGGCTACTTGGATCTATTCCATACAGGTTTTTGATTCCAATATTTTCTTTCCTGGGCATGAAAATTAGGTCTAAAAGGTCCTCCCAGCTAGAATAATTGTCTGGACAGCTGCAACAAAAAATCCGTCTATGCAGAACAGATGGGAAATCTGTGAACCAGTGTTTATTGGAGATCTATTTCAGGGTTGGCACGGGAGATTCAGGGACATGAGAACGCTGACTAGAAAATAGCAATTTTGTAATCTCATCTTGTGTAGAGTTTTTGAGAGCAAAGATATAAACTGCCCTGATGTCATTGAGGGGACTTTGCATGGATCAGTTCACTTCTCAAATGCTTGTTTACTTCCTTTCCCCCAGTGCATTGGTAGACATATTTACCAATCAAAACAAACCTTTTAAAGATACTTGACCATGATATATTAATCAAGTACCGTTAAGCAACATTGCATTCCAAATATTTATCTTTTTGTAGTTAATTAATTAGAAACAGTTTGAAGAAAGATGATTATGGAGAAATTGCAGCATTCTACTTACTCAAAGAGGTTTGAAGGCAGCTCTGCAAAGTCAAGTGCCACCCTGGTGCCTGAAAAATGTTGGTAATCCTACATAATAGTTAAACATAAATTACAAAGAATAAATCAGAGCATTTCATTTTCTTCAAATAGTAGTAAGATATTAATACAATACCGTTCTTGAGAACAAGGAATGAAGAGCGTGCCCAAACTCGTGAAATAGAGTTTCCACTTCATAATGGTTGAGCCTAACAGTTGAATTATGTGAGCCTGAAAAGTTGCAAACAAGGGCCACAACCTGCAGGCATTACCAAACCAAAAGTTAGGTTAAGAAGAAATAACTTTGACACCCAGAAACATTCTTCAGAATTATCAATATTCTCAGAGAAAAAAATTCTACACAAATATCCTCTCATAAATGGATCTAACAAAAGGAGACTTTGGGCTACCCATTCACAAGTTCCAAACCTACTGACTATTTCACACAAAAAAATGATGAAGGTTGTGATCATCTCTAGGTCATCCTCCTTGGACCATGCATTTCCCTCAAAAGAGGCCATTGAATGACAAACTAACCAACTGGCTCCAGGAAAGAAGTTCAAACATAAAATGACGTCAACACATGCTCATATTCATGTTGATTTCTTTATGGATAAACAAATGAGCAGTATAAATTTATTGAATAATTACTATAAAAATTTACCTACTGGACTAAAAGTACCACAGACCAAATAGAGGACCAATATAGATGTGTATATGGTCCTTCTTGCATTTACTATAGCTGTGATTAGCTAAAAATTCATCAAGTCTAGCATTGGTTGCTTGGAAGCTTGAAATTTTGCATGACCCATTCAGCAAATGTTCTCAAAGAAGATGTTATGATAAATTAAGATTTGTTAGCAGTTAGGAGTGAAGCAACAGGATAAAAAGTCACTACAAAAGTTAGTTATGCTCATGGTACAAAATCTGATTAAGATAACATTTAATGACCAAAAGAAAGTCAAACAGTGAAAACTAAATCCATTCTAACTTGTTTTCTAATAGGAACACATAACAAAAAACACCAAATTGACAATACTTGTAGAATCTACCAAACATACAGGAAGCTGGTATTCTGTCTCAGATATTCTGCGTCCACCTTTAATTGCAAAATTTGCACAACCTGGATACTTACCTGCCCTCAAGTATAAATCAAGGTACAGATACCCAATCTTACCCTGAAACAAAGAACAACAGTGAATAGTGAATAGAATTTAATCAATTGGTGTTGACAACAACCAATAGTTTTGAATTTAGAAAAGGAGAAAGTCATGCACATTATTGGAATTTCGGTGATACAAAAAGTGTAACACAAATTATTGAAGTTTACATCAGAACTCAAGAGTATGTAGATAATGTTCTGTAATATAATTAAATCCAATAAGATTAAAATTTTAGCCAAAATAATTTAATATAATGAGAAATTTATTCTTCCAAATTTCCTCTCATCTGTGTACACACCTGTTCAGGATGATGAAGAGACATTTTAAGCACATCAGGATGCCATGATTCACCTGGTGCAAGGGGAACACTTTGCAATGTTGCACCAAATAATGACTCCACCAGCACTTTCAAGCCTTCAATGCATTGTGGCAAAGGAAAATATGATGCTACAACCTGGCAAATATATTGTTGAATTGAAAAGAACCCCCAAAATAAAAAAATTATTTGCATATCTCAGCATGGATAAAACCATTCTAATGTGGAAAAGACAGAAAACAAAGCCCTTTGTAGTCATCATAAAAGTTTTGTTTTTTTGAAAAACACCTTCTGGATTACATTCAACATACAGTGTGAATAAAATCATTTTACTTACAGAAGAGTCCAAATTGTAAGTAGAAGACTTCATCATTGCTGTGTAGTATGCTTCATCCCATGGCTCTAAATCTACACATCTTTGACAACATCTTTTCCTCTTAAAATCCCGAATTGCCTTAAACTCCTACAGGTAAGTAGATATTAATAAGATTCAGAAACTGCAATATAATTTACACCAAAATGACATGGCAGAAACTTTTACACCTCATAATTTTTTTCAAAGAATATAATACCTCGTCAGCCTTTGGCTTGATCATGTCACTCATCTCAAGCAGAAACAATATCACCACTTCTGGCGATGAAGCCATGTTTGGCTTCACCATAAAATCAGCGTAAGATCTATACCCCATTATCTGCATTCCTCAATTTGGAAAAAGAAAAGAATGGTATAAACATGACATATAATTTGGCGAACACATACAGAGCATATGATCCTCGATCTAAACCACCCCTTCCCTCTTTTCACTCTCTCTAACATTCCACACATTGGTATCAATATTCTGGTAAGACACCAAAGAGAGCAGAATTGCGGAGCTCCAAAACAGTTAGCCATCCACAATTCATACATGTTTCTTTACCAATGTGTTATTTCTATAACTTCCACCAAAATTTTACGAAAAACAAAGGAACGAAAGAAAGAGAAAAAGAAAAGAAAAAAGAGTGCAATAGAAATGAATAGTGTTACTGGACAATCCACCAATGAGAATCATCATTGATGGCTTATGAGTGCTTTACCCCTAAATATGTACAGCAAATGAATGGCTTATGACTGTTTCACCCCTCTATATGTACAGCAAATGAACTCCCCTAGTAAATTGGAGAGCAACTTCAGTGTCACAAAAATAAGAATATTTAAAAGATGTACATTCAATATGGAAAGCATACAGACGTGCACTAAAAGTTTATTAGATTAAACAATAATTTTAATATTGAATATGCCTCGTAGCATATTGCATATATTACACCCTCTTATATGATAATTAGCAACCTGAGCAAGTTTGTGACGTGCAGCTATAAGCTTATCAAGAACTTCATGATTAGCGTGTGGGACAGTGTTCCCTTGAACAAATGCCATTTTTCTGACCTGCACAAAGAGAAGAAAAGAGGGGGAAAAAGTTAATGAAGTCTAGATTACTACAATGAAAAATAAATTTTAATGGTGAGCAATTTAAAATGTCTCATATCTCTTCCCTTCCCGAACCAAAACCTAAGAGCCTAAGCTCAGCAAAGACATTTAAGATCAACAGTAACAACAGTCAAAGTATCATGCTCACAGCCAATTTCTAGCAGCCAGGATCAACATATTGCTCGGTTTATTTAGAGTTATTGTCGAATCTCAAGTTTACTAGAATGGTGGAAGCAATAGTATTGGATATTTGCAAACAAAAGTTCAAAAGCTACCTCATCATCTGGTGTCCATTGCAGAATTGACTGTAATATGCGTGACTCAGTGGTTACTCGAAATCCTTTTTCTTTTGTGATATCTCGTGATCTTAATGATTCCTTTGATGTTCCAGATGTCAATCGATAAATGGGCTTAAGAAGATGCTGTATCTGTTTTGGGATACGTGATGCGGGAAATATATCCACACGACCGGGATCGTTTATAATATTTTGACCAAACCTGACTCATACCTTAATCAATTAGTTAACTATTCAGACATAATTTATCAAATATATAAGTTACTGAACACAGGAGAGAAAATATCAGATGAAGAGATATTATACTTACTCCCTGCACAGGTGAAAAATATCCATGTTTAGATTATTTACTTGGTCTAGTTCCTCTGCAGAGCAAGGAATGATGTTCACTATCTGACAGTGGAAAACTATCCATGACAGAATCAAAGGTTAAGAGGATAAAATAGATACCAGGACAGAGATGAATTCCCCCCTTCTCAAAATCAACGCGTAGGTGATTGGCAGCCCTATGAGCTTCCTTGGAAAGCAGATGACCATCTTGCTCTGCTTTCTTCACTGCATCATACAATGTATGATTTGTATTGAGGTACTGTATGCCAGCAAACAAAGACACCAACAATATTACAAACCGCAACTTATGAATTCATAGAGGTTCATAAAAAAATGTATATTATATTTCTAGATCAGATCCACAACTGATTGCATCAGAGTTTAATGAATTTTCATGGACATCCATATCACACAGATTAAACTCACATGTTGTAATGAATTAAAAGAAATATACATAAGCAACAAATTTACCAAAATTTAATTAGCCTTTCTTACAATTTAAAAACCCTATACAAAATCAAGATATGCTTAGCCTTTATGATCCCTGGTTATGTGACCAAAAATGCATTGTTGATACAAGATTTGATACTATTCTACTTCACAGCAATTTTCTACTAAATCAAGAAAACAATTTTCTACTCGTGAGAAGATATATTGTCATGACAGACTACCCTTTTCCTGTGGCAAAGTATGCCAAGCGATCATTCATATAGCAGTTAGTTTTGTACTTAAGGTCAAATTGTCACCCCCTTTGACCGTGCAATATCTATCATTTTGTCCTTGTAGGAATATATGCAAGCACATAATGCAGCATAAAAGTAATAATAGCTATATTAGAAAATTGGAAGCTAAATGGATCACTGGTCACCTCACATGTAGATATTCATTGATTCTCATCGATGCCTTATTAGCCTCCTCAACAAATTCTCTGATCCACCCAAAAAGGAAATTATGACAGATACATGTAAGAACAACTTTGGTATTTAAAAAAGAAATCACAGTTTCAAGGGCAAGTAAAAAAATGCAAAACCTAAAGAACAACCTTTCAGGATGAGTTTGTCTACAGAGTTCTGCAGAATCAACTACCGAACAAACCTACCAAGTAAACCCTGCAATTACTCTAGGCTGTCTAAACAGAGTAGTTAACTAGCAAAAAAGGATATAGCAAAAGAGAAAGGAAAAAAAAGTGAGAAAAGAAACTGACTGTATCTGAAATCTCATCCATTGCTCGAATAATTTCCAGAGATGAAGGCATCTCAGATATATAGCGAACCAGTTCCCCGGACCTGACATAGTAAATTCAAGTAAAAATATTACAACAAAAAAGAGAACTAGAGGCAAAATAAAAATCGTGTAAATCGGTTGTCAGTAAAATTGTCACGGTAATGCTCACTAAATGAGCTCAAATTTCTTTCTTTCTTATTTTTTTTTATAATTACGAATAAATCTAATTGAACAAATAACCATGTGAGTGTATAAAGCTCAATCAAGGAAAATGAAGTAAACAAACAATAAAAGAACTCCAGTTTTCTCTTTCTGTACGCTTTATATTCTTAGCAACCAAACAGACAACAAAATAGAAGGAGATAAACATCATGTTTTCAGCGGCAAAGGAGTGAACACTTTATTCAATTTTCTTCTCACAGATATTAAGCTTCCAGACATCAAGCGTAAAGAAACAAATTCTAAAATTTTATTTTTCATTTGCATCGCCGTATAAAATATTCAAAATTCAGCTACAGCTAAATGTCTACATATTCGTAAACTTTTTTTTTAACCTCTCGATAGCTTCATCAACGAAGCGTTGAAAGCCTTTTGGGGACTTCAAGTGCTCAAAGCCGTATAAACCGGTGGGGGCTCCGTCTACGGCAGCGGTGTATAGACGGCGGGTCGTTTGAAGATCCGAACACCATGATTTGCGACGCAGGATTGGGGCGGTTCCGCGTATTAGGGTCCACATTTGTTTTCGTCGCGCCGCAGCAGTTGCAGTTGGAGCTGGCGCTGTGAAAGTTAGTGCGTGAGGAGAGCTTTTGAAACTTCGGAATGGATTTGGGTCGCATCTAAAATGAAGACCCAAACGAGGCAGTTTTCTGACCTCGGGCCGGTCGGCCCAGTTAGGGAGGCCACAAGCTGTGACCGTATCATCAAATCACCCGGGGGTGAGTTTTGACTGCATCCATGCAAGTTTCAAAACAGAATTCAAATAAAATCTCCTCGACAGCCACTTATCGTTTCTTTTTGCCTTCCGTACATGTCACCCTCAATCCCTCCATTCCCGCAAAATCCTCACTCGGTCTCTGTCTTGCATCTGTGCATTAAATGAACAGATAATGATTTTGTATCTCTGCACTTTTTATTAATCATAATGTACTGAACAAGAGAGCAGAAATCAATGTGGAGCCCCACTGAGAATAAAGAACCGAGAGCGGCGTGGACGCCGCCGTGCCTAGCTAATGAAAATTCCGCCGATCCCGATTCGTCGTAGGAAGAGTGATAATCTGGAAAGAGTCGTCAATTCTTCTCGGTTCATCTCTCCGTTTGAACTACATCAAAACAAAGTATCTCTTTGCAAGCTGGGGATTCGTGGAATGTCGACAATCAGAGTAAGAAGGATAAATTTGGGGCTGATATCAAGCCTAAATTCGTTGCTCCTCAAAGTAACGAAACGTCGACCGGGGAATCAGGTTTTTTTTTGTTTTGTTTTTTATGATTGTTAATTGCTTCTGAATATTGTATATTTATTTGTTAAAGATTAATATGATAAACAGATTGAATTATGATGTACTTGCAGATGATTAGAAAATTTGATAGTTTGATTCAGGATTCTGTGATTGTTTACAGGCAAAAATGTTCAATGGAGTGAAACAAAATCGTTAAAATTTCTATCGCCCTTCAATCCAGAGTTGGAGGTAATGAAAGGAGTTGTTGACTAACTAATTGAATTAGTTGTATCAATGTAGTTAAATAATAATTTTATGGTGAAGATACTAGGTTAATCATGCCGCATTTACAGAAGGAATGCAGTCGCCGCGTTTTCAGGCTATATTATTGCGTGTAACAAGTGGCCGGAAGATGAAAACCCCAGAAATCAAGTACTTCCAATTCCAAAGGAGCGCGGCCATTTCCCATTTGGAAGTCTCGTGCAGCCGGTCACAATGGAGGTATATCCACTTTCCAAGAGCTTAGTATTGCATTGGCAATCAAACGTGTACATACTGGGAAAAGCTCTTCCCAATTGGAACTGGGTCAAGAATCATTTCTACTCTTTGGAGGAATAGTTTCAAATAGTGTGTTTAAAGTTTGACAAAATTACTTATAAATATAAATTTTTTAAAAATTAATAGATAATACTCTTTAATAATAATTAAAATAATTTTATATTTATATATTTTATATACTTTTTTGAAATTTAAAAAAATAATAAAAAATATCTTTCAAAAATACTAAAATAAGACTATAATCTACAACCATATTATAAAAGCGAAAACTGTAAAATATGTTTAGTAAAAATATTTTGAAGAATTAAATTTTGAGTTATTTCATTTTATTAAGTATCATGTAAATAGTTAATATTTTGTGCATATAAATTAATTTAATTAATCTTAAACACTAATTATACTTGTATTATTTTTTTAATAAATAAATAATAATAGTAAGATATATCATCGTTAAAGTTATTTTTAAACATATAATTCTAATTAATTAATTTAATTAAGCATGATAAAAATTAAAAGCACCTGAAAACCAAATAATTTAGTTAAGTACTACCATTTTTTGAAAACAAAAATGAAAACAGGCTTTTAAAATCGGAACAGACCCGAATTTATCTTTTGAATTCAAGATGTTGGGACGAATAAAGAGTCTTCTCCTTGGTTAATATAATAGACTGGACTTCTTAAATTTAAGGTCATTAGTATGCCCATATTAGCTTGAGTTAAATTCTGTGAAATTTCTAATTACGGTGGCTGAGTATAGCTGGTCTTGCCAGTAGTTGTGTGCCGCTCTCCTGTTCATTGAATCACATTGACATGCGTGATAAATTGAAATGGTTGTCTGATCAACTTTTGTGAATCACATTTACTTGTCTGATTAATTTCATTAGGTTATGTTCAATTATCTTCACAATGATGTAATCAGAGGTTGTCTTGCATGTAACTGTTTACACATGAATGTTTGCCTACAGGTTTGAAAGAAGGCTAATATGATTCGAAAAAATGCAGTTGAAAGTGGTTTGACCGAGTGTAATTTCCTAATATCTCTTCATAATCCTTTTGTGATAAGCAGTTCTCTCAATTTATGATCATTTTAGAGATGCATTGCACGTGAATATTTTTCTAATATTTATATGACCGGAGGAAGAACAGGTCCGACTTTTCTATTCTTTATTGAGACCTCTATTCTTTATTGAGAAACCTAGGCTGCTTAGATGAAGATACAACCTGTATCTACATTGCAGAACTTGTAAGGACATATTCACATTTCTGATTCCTTGAAGATCTGTCTATTTGTGATAACTTGATGAAAATTTCTCACAATGGTGCAAATCGTTTGTTTAATATTTTGTAGGTTCTTGCCCTGGAGTATTTGCACTCATTGAATGTGATTCATAGAGATCTGAAACCAGACAACTTGTTGATTGCTCAGGATCGTCACATCAAGGTCATTGTTTTGCAAATATTGGTTCATTGTTCCTTTTTATCAAGCTTGACAACAAAAGATAGTTCTGGTAATGTCATATTATGTAAGCTTGTAATGAAGCACTTAATGTTTCATTTGTATAGCTTTTTTGGTTAGCCAAATAAGAGAATGTGCTGATTTCATTTTTCATTTTTAGTTAAGGGAGATTATTTTCCAACAAATGAAGGGTACATTTCTCATTTTTTGTTGCTTTTTCTTTGTTGATTTCATTATTTACTATATATTGAACAGACATTGGGGAGTATGTCAAAGCTCTGCAACTGGATTTATTCTCTTATTCTAAGAAGACATTATGTTATGAACTTTTTGCTAAGAATGAAAGAGCTCTTAGCTGGATACCACATTGATATGTCTTGGATTTGGCATTTCTTGTATTTTTCTTTTTGTGTGTCCAGCTAAGGTATCCGTGTCCTCGGACATGAACATTCAAACTTTCATGCTACTGGAAACGTCAGCAGACAAACCATTTTCCTTTGACATCATATATTTTACTGTTTGTGTGCGGGATCTGACTTGGTTGTGTCTAATTAGTAGTAAGAGTATGTGACTTCTGTAGTTGTTTCATCTTTTCTTTCCACTACTTGCAATCTTGTTGGACTCTTTTGTTTTTGTTTATACTTCCATGACAATGTTACTCATCAGTTCTCACTTCCTTTTATTAGAATTGACAGAATTTAGGCTCTCTAAGGTTAGTTTTATGAGCAACATGAAAGAATTATCAACTCCATCACTTGGAAGTGCTGGATTTCTCGTAGATGATGAACCTAAAGCTCAATCTCTGGTGAATAGAGAACAGCACCAAAAGCATGCGGTTGTTGGCACTTCTGATTATTTGGCACCCGAGGTACTTCTTGGAATGTGACATGGTAGCAAATTGTTTGCCAATAGGTTAGCATATGTAAATGTGCGTATTCATTCTTAACATATTGTTTTATCTTTCACACTTTTCTCTTTGTGCTGGAGCAACTGCTGATTGGTGGTCTGTGGGTGTTATTATCTTTGAGCTGCTGGTAGGTATTACACCATTCAATGCAGGAACTCCTCAGGTAGGCATCCAGATGACTATGAATTTATGTGATAACAAAAGTGGTTCCTGTTTTACATATGCTCAATGAATATTCTTACCAACCTTTAAAGTTTTAAGCCGCTGACGTGGAATTTAGTTTTATACCATTTGATTTTTATCGGGTTACAGCCTGACATCATTGACCAGAGGGTACTGTTGAATGCAGCAAATTTTTGACAATAAAATGAAATAGGGATATGCCTTGGCGCAAGGTACCAGAGGAGATGAACATTCAGGCTTATGATTTAATTGACAAGTAAGATTTATGAAACAGATTTGTGCAATTTCTGTCTGTTGAACTTGCAGAGCTATTTTTAATGATACCTTTCCGTGAAAACTTTTATATGTCCATTTTTAAAGGGAATACTTCCTCTTTGGCGGCAAATTCTTGCATCTGTTAGAATCATTGTTGCCAATGCCATATATGCAAATTGTCTTGGTGACTGAGGTCCCCTGTTGATTCAGACCTGAGAACTGGCTCCCTGTCATATTAACCGAACTACCAATGCTACATTTTATTTCAGATTATTAACTGAAAATTCAGTTCAAAAACTGGGTGCCACTGGAGCAAGAGAGGTAAACTGTTAATAGTTATTAGTAAAGAACAACTTATAATTTTAGCATGGCTGTAGGAACTAAGCAGAATCTTCTGGCAGGTGAAGCAACATTGTTTTTTCAAGGATGTCAACTGGGACACACTTGCAAGCCAAAAGGTTCTCTTACTTTGAGCTTATTTAACTTTTTTGATGTCATAGTTGACAGTTGCAATACTTATTGGCTTCTTGTTTGCTGCAGGCAATGTTTATACCAGCGGCAGAAACACTTGACACAAGTTCCTTTGCCAGCTGTTATGTATGGAATCCAGAAGATGACAATGTTCAGGGAGGTAGTGACTTCGATGACATAACTGACACATGCAGCAGCGATTCATACAGCAGCACACAGGATGAAGATGTGCAGATGTTTTTGTTTTATCAGCTATCAATGTCTGTTCACACAGAACTCTCGGTGGATTAGATCACGACATTAATATCATTTTGATGACAACTTTAATCTGATTGTTTTAAAATGACAATCAAGTATCCAAATCCATATGCAAAAATGTGGGAACAAAATTAAACCAAAATGTAATGAGAATTATAACATGAATTGATCAGGAGTACTGACAGCTGTGTATGATCAATATTCAATTTTCCTGACGCTCTGTTTTCTGTGATGCAGGGGGATGAGTGTGGTAGCTTGGCAGAATTTAACTTTCTTGCTCTCCATGCGCATTACTCATTAGGTAATTTCTCATTTAGGTAAAACCAGCCACTCCTTGATTGACATTTTCTACTGCTGCTAGAAAACTCTTAAATATTAGGTGAAAACGAAACAATTGCTTGCTTTTGTAGTTTGCTTCAGAGTTTCTCAAGACCATAATATTGGTTATAGAGCTGTCCCTGTTTAACCATACCATCAAGTTCAACATACTACGCTTGGAAATTGTTTCAATCTACATTGAATTCTTCAAGTTTGCATTAACTCAATATGGCTTTTGGTTCAATTTCATCATCTAATTTGGCTGATGGACCACGTGGCATCATTTTCATAATTTTAACTACAAAAACGAAGTCTAATTCAGATTGAAAAGGCTATATTTTAAACGAGAAGCAAACTTTGTGGACCAAAATAGAATGTTAATAAAGTTTTGGAGATCGTTGCGTTTTTAAGCTTCTAATATTTGATTATCAATTTGTGAATTGCAACATAATTTTAGAATTTCTTCTCGTTTTCACAGAACTTGTCTCAGCTGGCTTCTATCAATTATGATCTGGCAGTGAAGAGTGCCCAGGAATCAGCAGAAGGCTCCAAACCATCTGTTCCGTGATCAATTTCCATGGTTACTTAAAACGCCTGTATGTACTCTTTTATGACACGTCTATTAGCACAGCTCCCTGCTAAATTCCACCCGTGTCACAATCAGTTTCCTACGAGGTATGAAGAAAACCTTCAACCTGATTTGATGCGTTTCTTATCTGACGAATATAGGTTGAAATCCTGTTCAATGCTCGCTGTCCGCGCCGATCGACTAGCGTATGATTTAAAAAAAAAGGACCAGGAGCTGGTTAACCATAGTTTTGCCCTTCCAACGTTACAAGACAGGTCATTAACTTTTATCTTTTTTTTTAATTATTATTTTTAATCCTTTGACCACTTTTTTCTTCCATAAATGGGATAGACTGCAGTATTTACACTATTTTTTAAAGGGATTTAAAAATTATTTTTAATTATATATATATATATTTTAAATATTATATATCATATATTTTAAATTTTTTTAATTATTATATTATATATTTTAATTTTAAATTTTATAAAAATTATTTCAAATCCCGTATACACAAAAATTATTGGCTACAATGAGCAACTGAAGGTAAATCCTCTGTCTGATGTATATACATGTATAAAAATTTGAGTTTTCATTTTAGTCCATTTGTCGTGGTTTCTCCGTGGACAAATCTCTATGATCATCAACTTCTTGACCAGCAGGTATATAATACGATGTCGACATAAAATCTGCTATGTTCTTGTTTTCTCATGCTTTCCTGTTACATGAAAAATGCTTATGGGTATTATGGTTATATTGGGTCTTCTCTTAAACCTTATTAGATTTGTCAAATTAATTCTAAATTGGGTATTTCCATGCATATAATAATAATTGGAGGATTGTGGAGAGGAGAAAAGAGGACCTGACTTGGAAGATAACCTCATACTTGGGGTTTTATGCCTTCCTATGCATACATGCGTGGGTGCATGTATGTGTATGTGTGTGAATGTGTATGTGTGCACACTTGAGAAGGGAAAGGGAAGCCTATCGATATCTGCCCATGTACAGCCGATAACAATAATAACAACAATAATATTACTGATTTTCTACCTTTTTTAACAAATGATAATAGTCATATTCATACAAAACAATGTGACAAATCATTATTATTTCTTGCAATGCACTTTAGTCCAACAGCATAGACGACAATGGTAGGTAGAGCCTAGAGTAGCTACAAACTTGGCCTTCTTTGAACTCATAGGTGACCCGTAAATAAAAGAGATGTGACAGTCACTTCTTTGTTGCCATGATGTGATATCACTGCTTTGTTTGATTAGGAAATTACCGTCCAGTTCACCTCCCAATAGCATTATTATTATTATTATTATAATTATTGTGAGTCATCGTTCCAGTTTCTTCCTCCCACTTTTGTATTGATTTGAAACATTCCTGGCCAAGTTTATGATACGTTCCCATCATCAAAGGCTTTGATAATGTTTCGACCCTGTAATTTCATCATATGAATTGGGTGAGCTGCTTTGAAACTATTGCTAATTCCACAGTGTTGTATAATCCTGTTGTTTTATAATAAAATATATCCTAATATTTATTTTTTTTATTCTCTAAAATTTGAAAAATATATATGATATAATAGTCAAATTTGAAGATAAAAAGATGTTGTAAACTTAACATCATCAACTTAATTTGTACAAGGCACAGACATGCATACATATGGTAATACTCATTGATGATGATAAGCTAAATCTGGATAGTGAAACATTTTGATTTGTTCTACTATTATTATAATATAATTACTGCTAGTGGGGATTAAATTTTTTTAGGATTATATAAAAATTATTCTTATACAAAGTATAATTACAAAATCTATAATATATATATATATATATATTGTTAATGATAATAAGTTAAACCAGGGCAGAAGAACATCTTAATTTGTTGTTTTGGTTTTATATGAGGAAAGGTAAGGGTGGTTCATGCATCATCATCCATATCATACTATTAGTTGCATGGATTTATAATATTGTAATAGCAAAGAGTTGTCATTTTCGGCTTCACAAATTTCATAGTTTGCAAAGATTGTGACAAGATGTGAATTATCAGACAATCGATCTATTTGTACTGCCTTTGGTAATTTTAATGCTTCTTGAAATCCTTCACTTTCTTTTTACTTATTTTAATCACTTTCTTAAAGGCTTTCTTTTGTTGAAATCACTTGGGGTTTATTCTTACTCAACACTAATTATATAATAATCTTAAATAAACAATAAGGATACATCAACAAATTTACTATAATTTAAATACCGAAATAACAATATTTTATATTAATGCATGCAACAAAGTTAAGAATTTTTAAATAATTTTTTAAATTTTAATAATAAAAATAATATTTTATAATTTCGAAACTGGTGATACGTGGGCTTGGGGACAAAAATCATTTTTCTTAAATAAATAGACAGAACTAAAGGGAACGCAATTTTGATGGTTTACCTCAACTTTATAATTATATATTATTGTTGTCATATTGAAAGATGAAATATCATGGAGTAAACGGAACAACTTGAGATAGTAAGGAAGATTATCACCCAATCTATTAGCGTAAATTGGATGAAAACAACAAAAATTAACAAAGAGAAATCTTGTAGTTGTCAACAAAAGTTACATTAGTTCTTGTTAATTGTATATATTATAAGTGTACGTGACATTCACCGTGGTAAATATCCCTCTGACCAAATTTGTAAGAACATTGGTTGTCTTCAATCACCATTACTAAACAATTAAGCTAGGTTAATTAGCTAAATCCCTTATTGGTGGACCTTAACTTAAAGAGTGATTAGGTTACGTGGTGTGCTTAGGTTGGTTTGAGGTTGCTTATTAGCTGTAAAGAACAAACGTGCAGCATAAAAAATACACTGATTAAGCAACTAGACCCAATAAAATTTGTTTGATTGAGGATATGCTAATGGAATACCATGATGTTCTCAAGCACTTGATCGATATTGCAGTTTTGTTTAAACTAAGATTTAAACCCTAATGGGATTGAGGGGATTGTCAGCTGCATGCTTGGAATTTTCTATCAAGGCTTAATTTTCCTGGAAAAATAGTGGCTCCGTGTAGGCTTTTTGTGATTCTTCGAATATATGGTATTAAAGAAAGTTTCTTTCCGTGTCATGTTTTCTTCTTTCTTTTGACGAGGAATCAAGCTATCATTTGACCTACTTCACATGCTAACCTCTCCATCTCACGCATGCAAACAAATACAATAAAGATCTTTATGCAAGTAATAAAGCAAGTCGATGATAAGAATGCATGAATATATGGATATGAATGAAGCAAAAATTGATGAAGGGTTTTAATTATCAAGATAATAATGATTCATAATATGATATCGATGTTTTAGTTCGTATGTCCATGTTGCTTCTTTAGGATGTTTAAGAAGTGTTTTCAAATATATTATTGATATGATATTAAGAACCTATGGATGGAAGAATTAAATCTTCTTTTTGTTAGAAATTGGAACAAATTAATGGAGTTTTATAATTGCTTATGGAAGATTCATTTGCTGGACTTCCCTAATTTCTTCATTGATGACATACTACTGTGTTCGTTTTGAATCTTTATGCCACTTTCACACTGTTATGTCTGTTCTTTGTATTGTAATATCATTTTCCTTCACCTTCGACAATTGTTATGTCTGTCCCTTGTATTGTAATATCATTTTCCTCTACTTTCCACAAGACACATTTTCCAGGAAAATCATTTCTATTAACTTGTATATAAAATGACATACTCTTTTTATGTAGCTCTTATTTTTTAAGTTATGTAGAAAAGAAAGTAAATATTATTTATTTATTTTTAATATTATGTACCGTTGTAGCTAAAATATTTTGTATGTAGAGAACTTGAAATGGTGTTTGTAATTTTTTTTAAAAAAATAAATGTTAAAATCTGTGAAATAAATGTCAAATAGTGTTTAAAATATATAATATAAAATTTAAAATATATAATAAATAATAATTAGAACATAAATAAAAATTTTCAAAGTGATAATATAAAAGTTAAAAAAATAGGTATAAGGGTAACTGTAGTCTTAAGAAATATCAAATGATGTGTTTGGAAATGCCAAGGAAAACATTTTGCAAATCCCATGATTCCCTTCAGGGCTTTCAAGTTTCAACTTGTTAACTTTTTGTATTATCTTGTTAAAAGAAAGAAATGACAATCCCATGTACCATGATTTCTTCCCTCATAAAATGTTTCTGATTATAAGCTGAGATGACACAATTCTTGTCGATTGGTGTGACTTCTGGGTATCACATCCTTTTGTTTTTACCCTTCGCAATTACGTGTATAAATGTCATCAATCAGTTAGCCGTAAACAGGTTGAAATCCCAAGGTTTCTCTAATGTTTCACATCTCGACAGCATCCCAGTGTGAATGGCTTTAACCTTTGAATTAGTTCTCTAATGTGGTACTTGCAATTGCTTGGAGTTTTGAAGCTCTATCTGGTCTTAAGAACATGGAAAGATTGGAAAAATAATACTGGATAATAATAATAATAATAATAATAATAGTAAGAAAGATAGTTAATTTGCTTAAGAAATCTTTATGTATTTCTTAGACATTTATCCCATCCTTCTTATAAGATCCAAACAGAATGTAAATGCTTGTAGTCAAGACTAGAAATTGAAAGCAGATTGTCCACTTGTGAAATCCTGGTGACTGGTAGTGGTTTCGTTTCTTTTTTACACGGTTCCTTGCTTACTGTTTACTCCATTATGTGCATGCATATGATATCACATCATGATCATTGTTTGTCTGCCATGTCTAAGACTGCATTAATGCCATTTTCATTGAAACAGCTAAGCCCGAATTCTCCTTCACCAAAATCCTGATAATCCATCAACCATGAGATAGAGTTTTCCTCCGATGAACACAACCCAAATTCAGCATATTCTTCCTTGGATATTGCAGTTGGGAATTTCCAGGATGTATCTTCCAGAAATGTCTCTGCAGAACTCATGTAACTCATCAACAGATCATCATCCAATGACCTGGATTCATCTGTTGAGTAATTTTCAGCCTGAGAGCTGGAACTATCATGGCGGAGGATATGCTCACAGATTTTTTGCATTTCCTGCTGACTGTTATTAGCATCAAACTTAGCAGCCTGACTATTTGCTCCATCTTTATGGAGAGGCTCATGGGTAACAGGATCAATTCCCATCTTCAGAAGCTTTTTCTTGATGTGGGTATTCCAGTGATTCTTGATCTCGTTATCTGTTCTACCGGGCAGTGTTGCTGCAATTTTGGACCACCTAAAGAAAATGAGAACACGACATTATTACCTTAACTTAGTAACAGCAAATGTTCTGTAAACGTAGACAAAGGGAAGAAATTAAAAACCTATTGCCAAGGCGGGCATGGAGATCAATTACAAGCTGTTCTTCAGCTTCATTAAGCAGGCCCCGCTTCAAGTCGGGGCGGAGATAATTAGTCCAACGGAGACGACAACTCTTGCCGCAACGGCGGAGTCCGGCGAGCTTCGGCACTGCACGCCAGCAACAATGGCCATGTGTGAGAATAAAAGAGACCAATTTCTTGTCCTCTTCCGCAGTCCAAGGACCTTTCTTCACCCCTAGTTTGTCACAACAAGGTTGCCTGCCCATGGCCTCTAATTTCTCCTGAATTCTCTGGCGGTTGTAATCCAAGCAAGTAATGTAATAGAACACTACTCTACTCGGCAATTCACCAACGATAACTAACGCCAAGAACAAAACCCCACTCACCCGCCTATATATATACATGTAGGGTGATCTGGTTTACCTTTCTTCGGGGGAAATCATGTGTCAATTTTGACCGTCTCACACTTGCCCTTGTGTGCATGTGGCAGTGGGTAAACCCAACTCTTGCCCAATGAAATTTTACTTCTTGTCACACTAGCAAAGACATCCAAGTGTGAGAACCAAGACATCATGCTTACATATCCTTTGAAAGAAAACATTGTGGGTAAAATAATTCATAAATCTAACGGTGGGTCTTGTAACTTCCTATTTTTATAGATATGACACAATTAATATTTAAGATATATTCAGAGTGATGCATCACAGGCGTGGCAATCAGGCGGCTGAGAAAGATGAAGGACCCACCATCAGCTCATGAAAGCAGCCGCGTACCTAAATTTACACGTTCCGTTGTGCCAGGCTCCACTGATGTAGGCCCCATGATTTTGACGGTGCGACCATCAGTCAGCCAATCGGCGACTTACACCTCCACTCGGCAATTTTCGCGTTCCAATTATCAACTATTTTTCTATTCTGTCCTGGAAACCTTACTTAAGCATTGCATCAGCCAATCCTAAGCACAACTATTTTGCGCACGTTTTGAATACCATTTAAAAAATTAATTAATATTACACATATAAATTCAATATTTTATTTCTTAATTTAATTTTCACGTGTTATATAATTAAATTAAATAATTAAAATTAATACGAAATTGATGAAACTCGTCTTCTAATTTAATTCTACGAAAAATTTATACAATAACAATTTACTCGAATTTATTTTAATAATAATTATTATGTCTTAATTTAACGTTCAATCAATAATATAATTTTTGAGTAATGATATCGTCGTAAAATTAAAATGATATAATTAATTAGAATACGTGAAACACATGAAATTTAATTTATTAACGTAACAAGAGAAAAAGGGGTGTGTGTGTGGGGGGTGAAGATGCTGGTTGTTGTGATTGGTAAGTTGAGTTTAGGAGTAGGAATTAGTCAAGAGAGCCAAAGCAATTTAAAAATCAAGCCCGGCGGCAATCTTCCCCCATTGCTTCGGCATACAATCCACAATTTCTTCATGGGTTGATTTCGATGAGCAAGCATTCCACGTGCCATGTACTTATGAGACCAAGAAGTCTTGGTTTTGATCCATTGATGGTCTAATTCTAAGTTGATTGTCTTTCGACTTTTGGTAAAATTAGATGCTAATATGTCTTCGTTCCCTATAGGAGTTGTTATTTGAATTATTATATTTACGTCATAATTATATTTATTTAATAATTATATTAAAAAAATTTATCTTTATCTATTAGAATATTTATGATAATATCTTTTAAATATTAATTGATTTTATTTTTAAATATAATAAAATATTTTTAAATAAATAAATATAATTAAAAAAATTTAAAATACTAAAATTATAAAATAATTTTATTAAACTATAAATAAATTAGCATGATATAATTGTTCAAATAATTAATCACGTCATAAATATATTCACACGTCGTAATCTTTAAATTCAAATTTATTGTTAATCATATTGTATCGTATTACTTATTTAATAATCGTCTTATCTTAAATTACATGTTGTGTTCGTGTCTGAATATAAATTGTGTCAAAAACAGTCGTTTTTGCATATACATGTTAGTTTGTACATAATTTTTTATTTTAAATCATTTTTTAAATAAAATAATTAGTAAAATTTATTTAAAATCAATGTTATAAAATATTTTTTCAATTTTATTTTCAAAGCTAAGCAAAGAATCATCGCAATCTAAAACAAGGTGTATGTTTAATTTTTGATCCATTTTTTTGTCTACTATCATTGTTGAATGAGGGTACTTAGAATGTAAGGGGGGTGATTTAGCATCAATCCAAAATCTCGTATGGATTAAACTTGGACGGACTTGATTTGCTGACAGTGATTGCAAAAAACCCGGTCTAAGGAAAATCTGGATGGACCTGGTCCGGGTCGGGTAATTTGTATGAGGTAAGGGACTGAGTTACTAAACCCGCGCCCATTAAAAGGTCAGCCAATATAAAAGCTGACGTGTCTTCAACTAAGCTTGCATGAAATCCCAGGTTTATTACGTTCACTGGCACTCGTCCCAGGAAGGCGTCACTAGTTCGTTGACATCCATGGGACGTTACTTGTTCGACCAAATGCGTCAGAGACGAAGAGAGCGAGCTAGAGAGAACCCATTGACATGCGGAGGCGCGTGGCTTTACTTTTTCCTTTGATCTCTTTCTCAAGATTGTCCTCACGTACAATCGCGAAAGTACCTGCTACATTTGTTTTCTTTCGATGATTTGTTGGAGCTCTTTTAGGTCCTCGTTTGCATTTATTTATAGACATGAACATGATTGATCAATTTGTTGTCAACAGGGAAGTATTGGATTAGAATACTTACGTGGATGTTTCAACTAAAACTAAACAAAGTAATGATAACTCTTGGTAATTTTGATACGAGAAATCCGGATGTGAGAAAGGGGAATGAAGTAAAATTTGATATTAAGCTTGAAAGTTCTTGGTGGCTTTCTAAGAATGCCCGACTGAGTTCAAAGATATCCCTTTTCTGTCAGTTTAATGGTTTTAAAGCTAGGGTTATTTGTATTCTACATGGATTGAGAAGTACTCAGGTGTAGTAACAGAAGCTTTTGCACGCAGATTAATTCCGTGGGACACAGTGGATGAAACTTTTGAACAAGTTCGAAAAGTTCTTGCTGCATGAGAGGCAAGTGTTCATCGCATTTATTTTCAGTTTCTTTATTTTTCCTCTTTGACATTTGGCTTCATTTTCAAATCACACCAACTGCTTACTTGTAATCGATATGGAGTGTCTTACTTTTGTACTCGATGACTTGATTATGCCATAAAAGTTTATGCCACATCCATTAGTCGTCTGTATGCTTATGCTTCCCCTCCTCTGTTTGTTTCTTTCACATTTTAGCAAACATTTTTAAAGATCATCAGCTAGAGTTGATTTTATTCTGCAGCCGGTGGCAGGATGAAGCTTTTGATTATATGAATAAACAGTAGCACAAAGGGTGGAAAATTCCAGTATTACATGGAAGTTCCTATGCCTTTTCCCCGAAGATGGAATGATTAACTGGATAACAAATATCTTCTGAGTGAGTGAGTATTCTTGGCCAATGAATGTGAGATTTTGTATGAGGCCAACGTTCACGTCACCAGAGGGTAGCAATTTCTCCAACTCTGATCTATGCACTATTAAAATAGTGAACTGCAGTAGTTCAAGTTCAGCAATCTATTTTAGATGAAGAAAATGGAAACTTTTGAGCTTGTATCATACAGACAATAGCCCAAAATCTTCAATTTTGTACAATTTTCGTTCCAGTCAGTCCTGGTGCAGTTTGTTTTGTAATCAGAAATTTGCCCTTTGTGTATTCATAACGAATTTTTATTGAAAAAGAACAGAGAATGGAAGCTGATGCATCCAATACAGTTGCAGACTTTCCCTCACGACCAGTTTCAATCTAAATTCATCTTTTTCAACGAGCCACACAAATGTTCTTGTTACGAGATTGATTGGAGAAGGATGAGTTATCCAGCCTCAAACCGTACCAACTAATTTTCTCTCCAAAAGTACTAAGAGAATATATTATTAATTATGACTATAATATAATAATGCATTTATAACGACCTAATAAGTTAATTCCCGCCCGCTGGTCTTTTCCAAACCAATCCAAGGCGAAATGGTTTCTATTCTACACCCAGCCAGCTTCAGCCCTTGTCCAAGTCTAACCATCCCCTGTGCTTCGGAAAGCAAGAGAAGTAGAAAACAAAGGCAGCAGAAACAGAAACAGCAAATTTCTCGAAACAGGAACACCGCTTTCTCTTCTTACCCAGAATCATCCCCAACCCCACTTCTGAGCAGTCCCAAACCCATCGACCAAACTAAATTCCAAGCCTTGGACTCCGTTATGAAAGACCTAGAATCCTCTATTCAAAAGGGCGTCACCATTGACACTGAAATCTTCGCTTCTCTCCTGGAAACGTGCTACAAGTTAAAAGCCATTGATCACGGTATTAAGCTTCGTCGTCTTATACCCACAAATCTTTTGCGCAAAAACAAAGGCATTTCGTCTAAACTAGTGAGGTTGTATGCGTCGTACGGGCTTATCGATGAAGCCCACCAAATATTTGATCAAATGCCTAAGCGAACTTCATTCACGTTTCCTTGGAATTCGCTTATATCAGGTTACGCTGAATTAGGTCAATATGAAGATGCCATAGCGCTTTATTTCCAAATGGAGGAAGAGGGTGTGGAACCGGACCAGTTCACGTTCCCTCGCGTGTTGAAAGCTTGCTCTGGACTTGGGTTAATTCGGGTAGGTGAGAAGGTTCACCGTGATGCGGTGCGTTCTGGATTTGGTTATGATGGGTTTGTGCTTAATGCTCTCGTTGACATGTACGCAAAATGTGGTGACATTGTGAAGGCTAGAAGGGTTTTTGACAAGATTACTCGCAAGGACTTGATTTCTTGGAATTCAATGTTGACAGGTTACATTCGTCACGGGCTTTTAGTAGAGGCATTGCATATTTTTCGTGGGATGATTCAAAATGGATTTGAACCAGATTCTGTAGCTACATCAGCAATTCTTGCTAATGTGACTTCGTTGAAAATTGGTGCTCAAATTCATGGGTGGGTTCTTAGGCGCGGGGTTGAGTGGAATTTGTCCATTGCTAATTCCTTCATTGTTCTGTACTCAAACACTGAAAAATTAGATCAAGCATGCTGGTTATTTGATAACATGCCTGAAAAGGATGTTGTGTCGTGGAATTCCATAATTTCTGCTCATTCTAAGGACCCTAAAGTGTTAATTTATTTTGAGCAGATGGAGAGGGATGGAGTTTTGCCGGATCATATCACATTTGTGTCTTTATTATCAGCGTGTGCTCATTTAGGATTGGTGAAGGATGGGGAGAGGTTTTTTTCCTCGATGAGAAGAAAGTATAGAATTAGCCCAAGAGTAGAACACTATGCTTGTATGACAAATCTTTATGGAAGAGCAGGTATGATCGAAGAGGCTTATGCGATGATAGTAGAAAAAATGGAGTTTGAGGCTAGTCCAGTTGTGTGGGGAGCATTATTTTATGGATGCTACCTTCATGGAAATGTAGATATTGGAGAGATTGCTTCACGAAAGCTCTTTGAGTTGGAGCCAGATAATGAACATAATTTCGAGCTTTTGATGAGGATTTATCAAAATGCAGGTCGGTTGGAAGATGTAGAGAGAGTAAAAAGAATGTTGGTTGACAGAGGATTGGAATTGTAACCTGTTATGCAGCCATATATTTTGTGGATTGTTACAGGAAAATAAGACTGTTCCTTCCACTCTAGCTCGGCAAAGAGGAAGTCTGGCTATTGTATTTTCTGCCAAGCGGCAAGCTGCTGTTCCTGTAAGAAGTTGAGAAGTCTGCTGTGCTGTTCATGATTATGGATACTATCAGGCATCATTGTTATGGATGCTCAAGATCTCACGAGCAGGGAGTCTATTATTTGGTGAGCATCAACATACAAGAACTTAGATGGATTAATGATTTGTGAAAAAGGAACCTGAAGTTCATGAAAGTTAACATTCAGGACAAATTTTGTACATGTTTAATGTGATATTAGTAAACTTTTCCTAATAATCAAAATATCAAAGATGAGTATCTCATTCATTCAGTTGAGTATGACTGTACCAGCGCCGCAGCAAATCTCTCATGCATTGAGTTCACAAGAACACCTTGAAGTTCTTCCAGAAACTGCATAAACGGCAAATCTTTTTCCCTGAACACTGGAGGTTATCAGCCTGAGAAATTATTAATTCAGCACTGCTGACATTTGACAAATTCTTAAATCCAAATCCAATTCTTGATCTGCCGATTGACATCTCAAACTAGAAAGTTGACAAAAATTATTCTGCCATCTAATAATTTATATCTAAAAGATTATAACATGACGAGCATATTATATCCGAGTGGCAAGTCATGTAAATCTGTAGGCAAAATTGCAAATGAAAAGCTAATCAAAGTCCACTGTAAATTGAGTCTGGTTGTCCCTGGGGGTTTTCAGTTTAAAGATACAACAGTTGTCGGCTTGATAAGTCATAGAAAACATGGCAAGAGCAGCCAGGTTTTTGCTGCTATTCTCTGTTTTATGGGTTGCTGGCAATGGCATAGCCACAGCCACCGGCAGTGATGACACGACACTGCCTTCATTAAGAACTCTTGCAAATCCACCACAGAGCCTAAACCTTGCATGCAGTCTGTCTTGCCTTATGCCAGCAAAATCCATCAAAGCCCGCGGCAGATGGTGAATCATGGACATCGGTTGGTTTAATTGGTAACCTTAAATGATATTGCACAAAATATTATACCATTCGTCTTTATCATTTTATACCTAACCTGAGTCTTTAAACATATCTAATAAACAAAAAATATTCAAAATAAAACTAGAAGCTGTATTATTATATTTAAGCATACTATTTTTGACTAGACCGTTGCATTACTAAGTATGCACGCCAGTACTTTAAATACAGAACCTTGTCAGTCTAATTTCTTGTAAACCATAGCCAAATGAAGTTATCAATCCAATAGATAACTAGTTTCTGTCTTTCTGCAATCTAAAAGTATGGCAAAAACTGACAATCTTGTGTTGCTAGTGATGATCTCTGTTTTGCACATTACTAGCACATCGTCAGCCACCACCACTGAGCCATATCATGATGCTACGAGCTTCATTAAAACATCATGCAATTCCACCACTTATCCTGATCTTTGTGTGCAGTCTCTCTGGAATTTTGCCAATAAAATCCTACGAAGCCCACGACAGATGGCAGTGGTCGCCTCGTACGTGTGCCTGTCCTGGACTAATTTTGCCAAATCATTTGTGTCAAAACTAAACGAACTCGAAAACATGAAGCCAAACGAGTGTGGAGCAATTGCAGCCTGTTTGGTCTTAATGGGTGATTCTGTAGACCGTCTTAGCCAGTCTGTTCAGGAGCTGAGGCAATTGCGTAAAGCCAAGGGTCGAAACTATTGGTTTGGCATGAGCAATGTGAAAACCTGGGTTAGTGGTGCACTAACTAATGCGGACACTTGTCTTGATGGGTTCGAAGAAATGGCCATTGATAGTAAGGTCAAGGATTTGATTAGGGCCAAGGTTGTCAATGTTGTTCAGGTCACTAGCAATGCACTATCATTGATTAACCAGCTTGATCAAACACATTGAGAAATGGGTGTCGTTTTGATGCAAATCGGTTTCATTAACTGTAAATGTTTTCCCTTTATTTGTAACCTCATCTCATTTCATTTGAGCTTTTCAATGATCTGTCCACATGTATTCATTGTAACTCATTGTTTAATATCTCTAATGAACAAAAATTTTCAAATACGAGATTTGAAGAAATCATGTTATACCAAAACAAAGATTCCCATTCCCAAATTCGTACACATGTTTGATATTTATATTTCTATATTTTGGTGTTAGGTTCTTACAGTCAATCTCAAGCATGGTTTATCAAATGAATCTAAATAATACCCGTAATCATACATCTAATCACGATTAATAGATAACAAAAGGGTTAAAAAATGTTCAATTCTAGTGATTGGTTTACGGTATGATTGCATAAACAAGTCTATGAAGGATGTAGACTTTATTTGCATTAGTTTGTGCGTAGAGATCACTCATCTATGAAGGATGTAGGCCCTTAACCATATTAAAAACTAAAGAAAATAAATCACAATATCACTAGCTGTAATTTACAAAGTAATTTTGTTTTATTTGCATTGATATTCTCATTGTTTTGAGCCGTCCTGGATGAACGTGCTTCTTTCTAAGTCCCCCAATCACGTGGAATGGAGTTTAAATTAAATTTGTAGGAGAAAAATTATCCAGGAAAAGCTCATTAGCCCGCTATAAATAACGAACATGGTCAGTCACATTTCTCAAAATCCAATCCGGTTTTCCGATCCTAAGGAACAGTTGACTCTTGGCTTTCTGCTATCTAAATCCATGGCAAAATCAGCTGGTGATTTCTTGGTTCTGCTCTCTATTTTGTATGTTGCCGGCCTCGCCATGGCCGCCATCACTCGGCCAACTAGTGAAGACACAAGCTTCGTTAAGGTCTCTTGCAAATCCACCACTTACCCTCCTCTCTGTTTGTGGTCTCTCTCATCTAATGCCACTGTAATCCGACGAAGTCCGCAGCAGATGGCACAGATCGCCTTGTCCTTGAGCCTGTCTAGGGCTTAGTCTACTGAATAATTTTTGTCAAAAATGAAAAAGTACAAGAACTTGAAGCGGAGGGAGTATGGAACAATTGCTCGCTTCCTGGATTTAATGGATGATTCTGTGGACCGTCTTAGAAGGTCGGCTAAGGAGCTGAAGAACATTGGTCAACCCAAGCGTCGAATTCCCCATGAGCAACGTTCAGGCATGGGTTAGTGCTGCTTGACAGATCAAAACACTTGTCTTGATGGGTCCTTGGACGGTAAGGTCAGGGATTCGGTTAAGGTTCAGGTTGTTAGTATCGTTAAGACTACCAGCAAGGCACTGGCACTGGCTAACCAGTTTGCGAAAAGACACTTGAGAAACCATTGGTTCTGGTTTGCAATACAATATCAGAAGTTTTGAAAGCTTTTGCGTTTGTTTTATTTGAATATTTGGATCCTTTCACAATCTCAGTTTATTGGAGTGTTGTGAACGATCTCGCAATCTGATTTGTTGACAATATATGGTTGAAGGCGAGCGTTTTGAATGCTTCTATCGTAGGCATCACCAGCGATGCATTAAATGCTTTGAATTGGGCAAGTTTTGGAACTTTGTTAACGATCCAACTAGAGAATGCAGAATTTGTTCTGCCAGTCAAATCTTGCCACCTGTAACATATCATTACAAAATCAACAGTTCATGCCATCTTTGAACTCGGTAAGGTTGATTTACAAACGCTCTTCCTTAACGCAAGAGGATTACAGAATTAAAGTCATGCTTGGAATACATAGAGCTAGCTATATGCCTTGGCGCTGAACGAATTCTCGTGGCAGCCCAGCACGCGCAGCATTCTGGCATGGATTTTATTGATTTCTTTTACGTATGAGCCGGCTCTGTTCAACACTAACTTCTTCAGTTTTACTTCTAACTCTCATCGCAACTGCGGTGATTGGAATCCATCATGTTCTTCGATTATAATATGCAAGTGCAGGTGACCGTGACAAATATGTGTCAACTTGTCGCTTTATTTCTTTCTCGATGCTGCCGATTTTGAAAATCAACGTAGACTCCAGTCCTAGTGTGTATTGGAGAAAGAGACATCCACAAATTAAGTCCATTAAATACCTACCAATTCAATGATTCTCAACAATTAATCTCATAGCCAGGAAGCATTCTAACTACTACATGTCACATCACATGGTGGGAAATCATAAATTTAATAAAGTTGGCAATTTGCTTACGAGTAGTGTTGACCCACTTTGTTTTCCGTCTCACAGAGTAGTTAAAAATCCAATGGGAGTGGGTCCGTAATGGGTTGGAGCCGACATAGATATAATGACACTGACATAGATTTCCTCGCTTGTCTCTCTTCTTCTCCTTATTGATCCTTTATTTAAAAATTAAAATTAACCGTTTCTCGTGACCCAATACACGTCCCAAACACGGTTCCCCTTTGTCAAATTTTAAAGCCAAAAATATTCGCAAGGAAACTCCCAGTTCCTGTATAAATGCATATAACCCTGTCCGTCTCATTTCTCAGAATCCAATCTAGTAGCCAGTTTTCTTAGAAGCAAAAAATCTTTTGGTAGCTAAAAACATGGCGAGAACTGCCTCTCTTTTGCTATTGCTATCTCTTTTACAAATCATTAGCTTGGCCGCAGCCACAGCAAGATCCAGCGACGCAAGCTTCATCATAAATTCATGCAGATCTACCACTTATCCCGCACTCTGTGTGCAGTCTCTCTCGGGTTATGCCAGCACAATCCAGCAAAGCCCGCGCCAGTTAACTCTCACCGCCTTGTCCGTGAGCCTCACGAGGGCGCAGTCCGCCAAGACGTTTGTGACAAAGATGAACAAATTCAAGAACTTGAAATCCAGAGAGTACGAGGCAATTGCAGACTGCCTGGAAGAGATGGGTGATACCGTTGACCGTCTTAGCAAGTCGATTCAGGAACTGAAGCACATGCGTCAAACCAAGGGACAGGAATTTTTGTGGCACATGAGCAATGTTCAAACCTGGGTCAGTGCTGCTCTCACTGATGACAACACTTGCCTGGATGGGTTCTCAGAAAAGGCTTTGGATGGTAAGGTCAAGAGTTCTGTCAGGGCTCAGGTTGTCAATCTCGCTCAGGTCACCAGCAATGCCCTAGCATTGATTAACCGGTTTGCTTCAAAATACTGAGCTGCCATGAATGCGGAGTGGTTGTGTAAAAGAGTGTTGTTAAATGAAGTCACTGAGAGTTTATGATCCATCGTGTGGTTTTTGATGTACAAATTAAGCAGTCTTATTATATTTACTGTTTACACTGGAATCTAAGAACTGAAATTAAATGTTTTGAAGTTAAAATTATGTAATTAACTTTGTTCTAGCTTTAATTTTCTCCTTTTTCACTTAGATTGATGGTATGTTTTCAAAGGAAATCCCTTGATTGAAGGGTTAGTTAATCTCGGCCGAAAAAGGATTGAATTGACTGCATATCATATCTGATTTATATTCATTGGGGTCCCATTTGTCTCAAAGCTTAAGCATGATCACCGGGATTGACTAATCTTAGGGGGAAAGTAAGATATTGTTTTAATCAAACGAAGCCCGTATGAATACTTCTACATGGATGACAATAAATATTAACCTATTTTCTCTAGGAATGGCTGCTATACATTCAAATTTTTTTTTCAATTTTATAATTTACAAAAAAAATAAAAATAAAAATAAAAAATATTTAAAATACAAAAAAATGGACATAACAGTACATATGTATATGTACATACATACACGTATATGGTAGACAATTCCATTTTCTCTGTATCTAATTACTAAACAAATATTGAAATTACTGAGAGGGAGAGAGGAGATTTTTTGGGAGTGTGGAGAGGGGGAGGATAAGAGCAGACAAAGGGGACTACAGTGGATGACTCTGACCACGTGAGGTAAGCTTTTGTCTCTTTTGCTAACGGCGGAAAGCAAAATTTAAAAATTACTATTACTTCTTTTAAAAATAGACGACGTCTGAAACTGAAATGAAAGAAACGACAACGGATCACATGCACATGGTGTTCAGGAGCCTGACAATTACTAAGCAAGCTAGCTAGCATTGGTCCTGCGCTTGTCCTTTCCAATCCAGTGCAAATTTTTTTTCAGTCAATTTTGCACGTATTTCCATTAGAAAGACAGCGGCCTACGGAAGACCATGTGAGCACCCCATAACGCCGTTACACGTGTATATAATTTGACATCAGCCGTTATCATTGTGAAGGCACTGAACATGTTGTCCGAGCTACACAAACTGGAAGATTGCGTGAAACGCTGCTTAACGGCAGGCAGCTGTTCGTGGAGATTCGGTGAGGGAATAGTACAACTTCATAGTGGTTGTAATTTAATTAAAGGATAATCAAGCTTAACGAATTTGGATTAGTAACATCGATTTTTAATTTGGGATCAATGAAAAGTCATTGTGCTCGGGGCCTTTTAGATCCTTCATTGGTTGGCAAAGATTGCTGCAACGCATAGACCGAGTGTCTCGTGCTTTCCCTGCAGTCTTTTACGCCGCGGCTTCTCTTGGCCGCAATTCGTGGGGTTCCGATAGCTTCAATACCGATGCTGAAGTAGATTGTGCTTCGTTTAGGCTCACATTGAGAGTGGCATTGGCCAATTCTGTAGGGCTCGTTTGCGTGGTGCTAGCATAAGATGAGAGTGTCTTGTAACGTATATCAGGAAACAACGTTACCCCACACGAAGATTTAATGGAAGTCACTTGTGGTTGCGGTTCTTGCAATAATCTTGCAGCTGGCAAGCAAGTTGTAGTACACAAGCGTAACAGAGTGAGCATAATAATGGTAGCAAGGCCATAGAAAGAGGATTGCTTTGAACATACGAAAGATTCCATGATCATATGAGTTGCAAAGAAATGGTATCGATGGTGAGAAATTAAGGATCGTTTCCCCTTTTATATATAGGGTAACTTGCCCTAAATTTAGAGGTAATAGTGGAGCACAATTTCTTCAATTATTGCATATTGGTATCAGAAGAATCCACTATTTTAGGGAAAAAGAAGATAGGGTATGGGTGATCCACGTACATTAAAAATGGATTAATTCATACTGTTGATTAGGGTTTAAAATTGAGTTTTTTTTTAGTTTAACATTAGATTTAATAAAAATTTTATTTTAAAAATTTATTTAAAATCCTAAAAAATTTTAAAAAATTCAAAACTAATACCAAAAAAATTATATATATTAAAAAGACTTGAATACTTATCAGTTCGAATTCCTTCCATTAAGTAACAAAAATTATTATAACAATTTACTATATAACTGAGAAATTATACACTTTCCCCAACTGGGAGGTAGTCAATTCCCCAAAACTGGAAGCCAATTGGACAGTTGCTAGAATTGTGAAGACCGATTGCTGTAATTGGAAGGCAAAGCTAACCAAATACATACCATCATTTAAAATCAAGCACAATAATGCCCAGCAGTGTAATCAGGTGGCCCTATCGAATTCATTTAAAATCCAAGACAATAATGCTCATCATTGTAGTTAGGCAGCTATCTATCAATTTCATCAACCAGCATGCAAACTCTGGTCCCATAACAACTACTAGTGTAGGGCTACACAGTTGCAATGAACTAATACTAAAACCAAACCCAGTTGGACCCAAATGCACTGCTTCTCTCCAGCTTAATCACTTAACGTTTTGCTTCCAAAATCATGTGCTCTTAACTTTTCCCTCAACTTGACCTGCAATTTGAGAGTTAAGGATGGACTGGGATGAATTATTGCTTCTGAATTCTAGTTCAGATATTTTCTTAACTTTTCCTTCTCATCTCAAGCCAATTTCTCTTGTAAATGGACTATGCTTCGGGCTTATGCCTAATAATTATCACAATTATATGCCGTTATATTTAGGAGAGATGTAAAATGTAAAATTAAAATATATAAAATTAATAACAAATAATATTTAAAATATACAATAAAAAAATTAAATTATATAAAAAAATCTCGAAATATATAATAAATAATACATAAAATAATTTTAAAAATATTTTAAAAAATAAATATAAAAGTACATTGTGCAAATAACATAGTATAACCTTGAATTTAAGTTATAGAATTATATTTTGAACAACCCTAAAAGAGTTGGGCTAGATTCATTTCAACATGAGTGTTAGAGAAGAGAAATTAACTCACAAATATCTTGTACATATAATAATTGATCATCATATTAGCTTTCATGTATTTATGTTCGAGCCGTGACATATTAAACAGTAGCTGAATTTTGTTCCTTCTCACCACTTGCCTTTACCAAGATCTATATGGCTTTTAAGGGATAAGCACATTTTCTTGAACGTTGGTCCCAGTTGTCAACTTTGGATCCGATTGGTTTCTTGAATGTGGTACTTCTGGCTTTATAAAATGGGCACCCCATCTCTCCATTTTCATCACTTCCGATTATCACTTCATTAGCTCATGTTTTCAGAGATCAGAGAGGAGAAATGGAAGGTTCATCTTCAAAATATTTTCTTAAATACTTTCTCGGTTTATTAGCCATTATTTCCCACGTAAACTCAAGCTCAGCATCGAGGCGTGACTCCTCTAAGATTGCTGCTAGCACTGACTTTATCAGAGCATCCTGCAGTTCCACAACTTATCCCAGACTTTGCTTTAATTCCCTTGTTAGCCATGCAAGCTTAATCCAAACAAGCCCTAAGCTCCTTGCCCATGCAGCCCTCAACGTGACCCTTACCACGGCTAAATCGACATCGGCCGTAATGTCAAAGATGTCGAAAAGCCTCGCAATGAAGCCTAGAGAGGTGGGAGCCATGAAAGATTGCCTGGAGGAGCTGAGTGACTCAGTTGATGAGCTCCGAAGATCGATTGGTGAAATGGGTCACATTAAAGCATCTAATTTTCAGCTTACGATGAATGATATACAGACTTGGGTTAGTGCCGCTTTGACGGATGAAACTACTTGCAGTGATGGATTTGCGAAAAATACGATGAATGGGAAAGTTGTGAGGAGCCGGATTTTGAAGATTGCCCATATGACTAGCAATGCCTTGGCTTTGATCAATAGTTATGCTTCTCTTTATGGTAACTAGAAGTCATATGGGGATCCATGATTAGATCCATCATTATAAGTGATATATATATATGTAGTGTTAGCGTAAAATTCCAGTCTATGAATTTGTATCCCAGTTAATTTGTCTGAGCTGGGTTTGTGGTAAAAGACTTATTCCATGTATTTTCTTGTTATTTCTAAAAACTCGGCGGTAGTCTCCGGCCAAGCCAGCCCCTGCTACTTTCTTGTTGGTGAGGGGTGAAGTTTGCTTGGTTTGTAAATGTAAATTTGTACTATACAGTAATTGAATAGAAATTTAATTTGCTATCTCCATGCTGTATATTGATGGTAGAGTTTTTTAAATTCAAAGTAAATGGTTTTCTAGCATTTGACATCTTTTTGTTCAGGCAACTCATAGATGATATCACATGTGCAACGGACAATTTTGGACAGACAATTATGAAAAAGCTATCATCCGAAGGAAAATGCTCCACCGAATAACAGGTATTTTTCAAAAGTCGTGTCATTTTATGAAAATAAAAAAAAGCCTAATTACCTTGAAATGTGAATGACTGTCAGTTCACGAGCAATTTCATGGAGGACTTTCTGGTTTTCGTTGATTTAGTCGGGGCAATTAGTCAATTTCTTGAACTAATTTCTGTAGGAGTTAAAGAAGTCATCATCATGTGATCTTATGAGAATGAAGCAGTAATCACTTAGTGGGTACTACAGCAGTAAAGATTAATGGACCGGCCATCTGTCATGTCATATCACAAATGTGCGGAATATTTGGCTTTATTCCACCATTTTGGTTGCTGAGGAGTATTTCAAGTTACCCATATAACTACATCACGCAAATGATAAAATTGTTGACCGCCAGTTGCAATGCAATAATTGCAAACTACTTGAGCAAAAGAAATTGTGGGAATTGGTATGGTACCATGGTTCTTGCTCTCTTTTTCCCTTTCTCACTGTCCAAGGAGAGCTGTATACTCCCATCCTTCAACAATCTCTTCAGCAATTCAGTTTTGATTCTCTTATTTGCAGTAAATGCTTCCACTATAACCATCCTGTGTTTGGTTTGGGCTTCAAACATGCAAAGAGTGAAGCAAGGCTTTTCCCGATGCTAACACGAACTCGAGCTTACTTTTATCAGGTAAAACAGTATCTCCATCATGGTCCACATATGGGGCAGAAAGACGTGACTCTGCATATTGCTCATAAATGGAAAAGAAGAAAAAAAAGGTCTCATGAAGATAAAAGCTACTACCAACGCGCAAAAATATCTTCGAATTTAAGAACTTTGTCCAGTGAGAAAGATGTACAGCAAACCACAAAAAGAATACTGTTGAAAATGTGCTTTAGTTGCTGAATAATTGGTCAATAGACCAAGGTTTTAGGAAATATTTTCTGCACTTAGCTTGTTATGGCTTGATATTAAGATTTGGTTAAATGTGGCTTTAATTTTGACTAATTATTTTGTTTTTTAATTTTATATAAAGAGCAATACAGTAATAAAAAATTAAGACTTCTAGAAATTAATTGTTTTCTTTCTTTTTCTTTGCTAAATAACATCTTAAATCAGCTCATATTACTTTGTTCTTGTGCTAAATAACAATAGTTTGGTATCAGAGCCATTTGTTCTTGAGGGATTTGTGCGTTGAGTAAATCCAAATACAAACCAAAAACATAATACCAGAAGAATGTTCTTTCATGTTATATCACCAATTTTTTATGGTGATAACTATCAAGCTTGGACTATTAGAATGACAGTCCATTGAAGCATTAGACCTTTGGGAAGCTATAGAGGAGGATTATAATATTCCTCCATTGCCGAAGAATCCTACTAGAACTCAATTCAAGACTTACAAAGAGAGAAAGACTAGGAAGTCTAAAGCTAAAGCCTATTTATTTTCTGCTGTTTTAAGCACTATATTTACGAGGACCATGAATTTGGAGTTAGTGAAGAATATATGGGACTACCTCAGGAAGGAATACTAGGGCAACAAAAGAACTAAAAATATGCAAGTACTCAATTTCATTAGAGAGTTTGAAATGTTGAAAATGAAGGAGACAGAAAACATCAAAGACTACTCTGACAAGTTGTTGGGTATAATGAACAAGGTAAAGTTACTTGGTAAGCATTTCTATGATGAACGAATTGTGCAAGAAATTCTCGTAACTTTGCCTGAAAAGTAAGAGTCTAAAATTTCTTCATTAGAAGAATCTAAGGATCTGTCAAGTATATCCTTGGCAGAATTGGTAAATGCATTGCAGGCACAAGAACAAAGAAGAATGATGAGAAAAGAAGAATCCTGGAGGGTACTTTTCAAGCAAAGGCAGAAAATTCAAAAGGAGACAAAGATAAAAAGAACTACAATAAGAAAAAGGGTAACAAAACTAGCAACAACAACAAAACAAGAATGAGATATATCCACCTTGTCCACACTGTAAAAAAATAAACCACCCAAAAAGGAAATGTTGGTGGAGGCCTGATGCCAAGTGCAAAAAATGTGGTAAGATTGAACACATGGAGCGTATTTGCAAGTCACAACAACATGAAGAGACAAAAGTTTCTAGTAAGCAACAATAAAAAAACCAACTTTTTGTTGCAATATGCTTTGCAACAAGTATCAACTCTAGCGATTCCTGGCTAATTGACAGAAGCTGCACAAATCACATGACCAATGATCAAGAACTCTTTAAAGAGCTCGACAAAACTATCATTTACAAAATAAAAATTGGAAATGGTGAATTTATTTCAATAAAGGGTAAAAGAATTGTGGTTATAGAAGGTTTAACAGGTTAAAAGTATATTACTGATGTTCTATATATGTCTGATATTGACCAAAATCTACTTAGTGTTGGACAACTAATTGAAAAAAAGTTTTAAAGTCATATTTGAAGACAAATGGTGTTTCATCAAAGATGTGAAAGGTAGAGATGTATTCAAAGTGAAAATGAAAGCAAAAAGATTTGCTCAAAATCTAACGGAGGAAGAGCAAATATCATTTTCAAGCACTGTAAGTAATACAGAATTATGGCATAGAAGGCTTGGGCATTTTCATCATGGTGGACTTTTATATGTACAGAAACATAATTTAGTAAAAGGCGTGCCATTGTTGGAAGACAAGCTAGTTAATTGTATAGCTTGTCAATATGACAAGCAAAATAGAAGACCCTTCTCTTAAACGACATGGAGAGTAACACGAAAGCTGCACGGTACACATAAATGTTGGAGGACCTCAGAAAATACCATCATTAAATGGTAGTAAGTATTACATTGTATTTATTGATGATTATACCAGATTTTGCTGGATTTATTTTTTCAAATTCAAATATGAGGTTGTTAATATATTTTGAAAATATAAAGCATGGGTGGAAAATCAAAGTGGCTGTAGGATATAAAAGATAAGGTCAAAGAATGGGAAATAATACACAAATGACATTTTTGATAAGTTTTATAGAGAAGTTGGTATTGAGCATCAGCTCACAACACCTTAAACTCCACAATAGAATGATGTAAGTGAGAGAAAAAATTGGAGTATTATGGAAATGACAAGGTGTATGCTACATGAAAAGGAGTTGCCAAAGAAACTATCGGTAGAAGCTGCAAATACTGCAGTTTTTTTGCCAAACAGGCTGCCAACTAGAGCTTTGTAGAAAAAAACTCCGTATGAAGCCTAGTTTGGTTACAAACCAGATATGCAAAATCTAAAAATTTTTGGTTGTCTTTGTCATGTGCCATAGGTAAAAGAGACAAAGTTGATAAGAAAGTAGCACCAAGAGTTTTCATTGAATATAGCAACTTTTCAAAAGTTTATAGAATTTTTCAACCACAAAATGGAAAAATTGTTATAAGTAGAGAGGTCAAGTTCATAGAGGATAACAATGAAACTGAAAGGAGTCAATAAAGATATAATTATAAGAGATTCTGCAATACTTTGATGATAACATAGATGATGCCCGAGTTAGAGGAACAAGGTTTTTATCTGATATTTATGAAAAAAGCAATATTGTTGTATTTAAGCTTGCAGAATTTGAAGAAGTTGAGAAGGATGACAAGTGGATTGAACTAATGAAAGAGGAGCACAGAATAATTGAAAAGAATAACACTTGGGAGTTGGTGAGCAAACCTTAACACAGAAAAGTCATTGGAGTCAAACGGGTTTATAGAACCAAACTTAATGTAGATGGTTATATAAATAAATATAAAGCCAGATTAGTTGTGAAAGGATATAGTCAAGTGTTTGGAGTGGATTTCTTAGAAACTTTTGCTCCAATAGCACGCTTGGATACAATCAGGATGTTGCTTGCTTTAGCAGCACAAATAAGATGGAAGACTTACCGGTTGGATGTAAAATCTGCTTTTTTAAATAGTTCTTTCCAAGAGAAAATTTATGTAGAGCAACTCGAGGGATTTAAAGTCAAGGGACAGGAGGAGAAAGTCTACTTGCTGAAAAAGACCTTATATGGTCTTAAACAGGCTTCTAGAGTCTGGTACAGTAGGATTGATGAACATGTTCAAAGTCTTGGATTTGTTAAAAGTCCAAGTGAAGCTACATTATATGTAAAAAGAGCAGATGCTTACTTAATTATAGTTTCTATTTATGTTGATGATTTACCTATAATAGGAAGTAATGAGAAACTAGTAAAAAAGGTTTAAACTTGAAGTGCTCAAAGTATTTGAAATGACTGATCTATGCTTGATATCTTACTTTTGGGTATGGAGGTGAAGCAAGATCATGATGGAGTCTTCATAAGCCAAAGGAAATATGCAAAAGAAATACTCAAGAAATTTCACATGGAAGAATGCATAAGCATCAGCACACTAATGAATCAGAAGAAAAAATTTAGCAAGGATAATGGAGCAGAAAACGTTGATGAAAGCCAATATAAGAGCCTCATTAGTTGTTTGATGTATCTTACAGCCATTAGACCACACATAATGTTTGCAGTAAGTTTATTTTCAAGATTCATGCATTGTGCCAGTGAAGTGTATTTCCAAGTTGCCAAAAGGATTGTAAGATATATTAAGGATATTACAAATTATGGTATCAAATATTCTTACTGTCTGAATTTTAAATTTTATGGTTATTCTGATAGTGCTTGGGCAAGTTTTGCTGATGTCATGAGAAGTACAACATGGTTTTGTTTCAACTTTGGATCAAGAATTTTTTCATGGTGTTCAAAGAAGCAAGATATGATAGCTCAAAGTACAGCAAAGACAGAATATGTAGCAGCTAATGCTACGGTAAATCAAGCAATTTGGGTCAGAAAAATACTTGCAGACTTACACATGGAACAAGTGAGCCAACACAAATTTATGTAGATAACCAAGCTGCAATTGCAATTTTAAATGATCATGTTTTTCATGGAAAAAATAAGCATTTCAAGATCAAGTTGTATCACTTAAGAGAAGAACAAAAAAACAGCAAAATTAAACTGCTTTATTGCAAGATTGAGAATCAAATTGCTGATGTGTTAACTAAAGCTCTACTAAAAGCGAGACTTGAAGACTTAAGAAGCAGATTAAGTCTCTGCAGCTATTAAAAGAAGGAGGAGTGTTAAAAATGTGCCTTAGTTGCTGAATAATTGGTCAACAAACCAAGATTTTAGGAAATATTTTCTGCACTTAGTTTGTTATGGCATGATATTAGGATTTGGTTAAACGTGATTTTAATTTTTGCTAATTATTTTATTTTTTTTCTGTTATGTTTCAGTTTTATATAAAGAACAATACAATTAATAAAAAATTAAGACTTTCAAAAATTAATTGCTCTCTTTCTTTTTCTTTGCCAAATAACAACTTAAATCAGTTCATATTACTTTATTCTTGCGCTAAACAACAACAAAGGCAATAGAATTGCTATATTAACACTTTGACATGGAAATTGATATCAAACTTAAAATCCGACCAAAACAGATCCAACTTCAAGTGATAATCCTGCCATTGAAATCTAACCTCAAAGTTACAGTCCCAGTCCAAAAAAAAACTAAGTTACAAGAAACTGCTAATTAATAAGCTTTCTTTGGAGGAGACATGTTGGCAATGAGAGAAATTATAGTGCTGATTAGAAATATTTGTAACAATGATCTTGCGAATACAAGGATACCAAGATAACAATGTTTAGTTTCTATCAAAATTATAACACAGCCAATGAGGACAGAAACGCAAGTCACATATCTCTGGTATTAGAAAAGAAAGCATCTGCCATTGAGAAAAAAGGAAAGCACTTTAGCCAATACAATTCTATCACATGTGCATCACTAATTCAATCATACTATTCAATTAAAGCTGAGGAAAAAAATATTAAATTTACAAGAGATTAAAAATCATCAATTAAAAAAAATAAATAAATGAGAGCAATGATCATACAACAAAAATTTCTCTAGAAAAATGATCGCTAGGCCACACTTATTTCCCGGAAGTTTCAACAAAACCAATAACCATCAGCACTTATTCCATTCGAACCAACTCATACACCCCTATTTAACTTCAACGAAGAGACATATTTCTCTCAGTTGTAAACATCCAGAAGTAAAACTCTTCTTCAACAAACTCAATTTAACCATTTGAATCTGAAAAGTGTATTAAACAATCCCAGTTCTTTAGTTGTTCAAGCTTGATGTCACTACTTAGCAATTGCAAACATGATGACACTTGAAAAAAAAACAAAGGAAAAAGCCTTCATTCAACAAATAGATTTAACTCAAAAAAGTTTATTAAAAAGAACTTGAATTAGGCTTACTAGATGCCAAAATGAGCCAAATTCCAAGCCCCATTTCTGTTCTTACTCATTGCCCCATTTATTAGGCAAGATTAGCAAGTGGACTCATCCATCCGAAACAACAGTGTTACTGAGTTTTGAAGGAAGATGCGAGGGGTTGTTGAGAAATTGGTACATTGTGAGCCTGTTCCTGTTTTAGTTTGAGTTCATTTGTGCTATATTATTAAGATCTTCCGTTTTCAAAGTAATCGTTAATGTTTAATGTTTTCACATATCGGTCCGTAGTGTTTAATGTTTTGGAGTTTCGCCCCATAATGATTTATCTTTTTAGATTTTTGGCTGGATTGTTGTTAGGTTCATTCCGAAATTTCCTGCTAAATTCTGTGTCCCCGGATTAAACCAGCAGTTTTCGGCCGGTAAAACAGAAGGGCACTACACAGTTTCTGTAGATACCAAGGATACACATCTATATAGGATCAATGATAAAAGATTTTAAACATCTGGGTCTGCATTGAAGTAAGCCAATAACCCAACAAAAGGAGCATTTATATACGTGGTTGGTTCCGATCGTGAAGAATCAACCCGACTATCATTGTACTGATCATTTATATCAGGTCCTCCGACAATGGCACCTGTAAGCATGTTGAAGTTTGGGTATTTGCTTCTAAAGAATGGGTCGCCATCTTTACATTTTATGCGCCTTGGATGTTTATCAATGGAAGGTAGGGAAGAGCCACGATGATGTATTTTTCGAGGAAATTTTTTCCCGTATCCTACCATGTAAGACATGCTCAATGGATTGGTTCCTAGTAAATAATCAACCTGCATTGATTTGAAAACGAGTTTCAGATAATCATTTTAGTAGATTACTGATTTTTTTCTAAAGATGTTAGGCATAGAAAATGTGGCCTTGAAGGCTATTAGTATCCATAAGTAATCGTTGCGGGAATTAAACTAGCAGAACATATTTGGAAGCATACCTGGCTTTTTGCCACTTCTACGAGCCTAGATGGAGTGACAGCAAAATTGCCACACTGAATGCTTCTATTGAACTTAGCCAAATAGCGGGAGTAAGCTAGAAGAAGAAAGGACAAATTCGTAGCATGTTGCGAGTTGCTTCCTCCAGGTTTGAACATTAGACCACCTGGTCACAAATTCTCATCATTAATTACAACATTAACCGGCCTAAACTTATTTTATTTTCAGGCAAGTTTGAACTCAAGAGTACTACCTGGAGAGTATGTGACACTTTTGGTTGGTGATTCCGGCAGTAGAGAACAAATAAAAGTGTCGGCGCAACGAACAAAAGGATCCGATATGGAGGTGTTCATCACCCACTGTTAACACAACAAGAAGAATACTAGATTTTGCTATGAAGTTTTTTAATAGTAAGATCAAAAGGATTTTATATGATTACCCTGGAAATAAGCACGTTGATGCCAGCATGCTTTGCATCCCATCCGAATTCTGAAAGACTCCCACCAACATATACGGAATTTTTGGACTCTCTTAAGATGGAATTATCCAGGTAGTGAATGTTATCGACAACATATTTCCAGTAACTTTGTGTGTTGGTGGCTTTGAATATCCAAGCTGCTCCCCATATCAGCTCATCCTGAAAGACAAAACCCAGTGAATTAAATTTTTGCCTTTATATTTAAAACTTGAGAGCGATAATTTTACAAAGGAACAAGTTTATGACTCCGTTATCGATACCATGAAGCCGCTAATATCGCAGTAAAAAGGGCAGACCCCTTCCCCTACACTGAAATTATAAGAGCCTTGATACTGATCTGCAAATTGAAAAACCTGTTCCAGGAAAAAAATTAAATAGAAAACATATCAATTTGAAAAACATTTTAGATGACAAAACTAAACTTCGAGTACCTGCAATGCTCGTCGGAGAAGAATATTAGAGTATTGGCCATCTACTGACTTGAAAACCACGGAAGAAGCTGCTAATGCGGCTGCAATCTCAGCAGAAACTTCTGAGCCAGGCTTAGTTGTATTAACTACGTACGAATTTCTCGGGGTGTCCATGTCTTCAGGCCTCTCCCAGCAGTTGTGGTCGCCGTTTGGTTCACCAACTTGAGCAACAACTTTTCCAGGGACACTAGTTGCTTTCAGGAAATAGTCTGTTCCCCACCTCAGAGCTTCTAGTGCATGTTTGTGCTCTGAGCCCATGAGATGGCCAAATTCTAATATGCTCCATGCCATCATCGTCGTTGTGAAAGCCATGGGAAAACTGAATTTTATGTTGTCACCAGCGTCATAATAACCACCAACTAGATCAACCTGAAAATGAATGCAGTTGATTCATTGAATTAGGACGACTAAATTAAAATTTAATGAGATTTCAGACCCATTACTTATCATAGAGCGAGACTTACACCAACATCATAGCCATCACGAAGAGCAGAATGCTTCCTCCAAGTCATCCTTTGGGAAGAGGGTAATCTCCCTGACCTCTGGCCTTCAAAGAACAAAATACACTTGGATAAGGCATCCCCATAATCGTGTGAAGCCACTACTTCCACCAACATCATCATCCCCGCAAACCCTAGCAACATTAGCATGCACATACATTTACCGTCCATCATTTCTCTCTGCGTTTCTAATTCCTCTAAACCCACCACCTTGTCCTATTGAAACTTAAAACTTGTAAGCAATTGTGTGAAGTCTGTGCAGTTCCAAGTCTACATATATAGCATTTGGAAAAGGGGAGAAAAATAAATTTTTTAACTTAAAACCTCTAAGGTAAATGCTATACTATAAATAGGGGCAAGAATTGTATCTACTAATTAATTGTAAATCCCACGGAAGATCAATAATAAATGTCATTACTGTTTGGCTAGATAAAAAGGAGTGAGTTTATGGTAGCAAATGGTGAGACAAGAGTAGTGTGACTGTGTCTTGATTCATTTTGCATAATTTCAACAGTAACATACCACCTGGAAGAACTAGACAAGGCAGGTAACCTGAAATTCTGGGTGGAAAATTAAGACAATTTTGTAAGATGGACATCACAGAAATTTAGAAAGAATTACAGGGACAATTGTGAAATTTTTTTCTTTTATTTATTTTGGATTCTATTTCGTAGAAATCACTCTTTTTCTCTAATTTATAGTTTAATATTCCAATATCCCTTGATTTTTTTTTGAACTGTCAAAAAATTCTCTTGAAGCTATGTGTTAGGTTTAAATTTATTTATTTTTTTGTATTTATAATAATAATAATAATATATATAATACAATTAATTAAAAATATTTAATATATATTTATTTAATCTCAACAACAGCCCCAGTTAGCACATTGGGATGTGACTTTTGGGTCTCAAAGTAAGGGGTTCCACCTTGGCAATCTATCTTCTCCGGATGTTGAGCAATCGAAGGCAAAGACGAGCCTCGATGATGTATTCTTTGAGGAAATTTGTTGCCATATCCAACCATGTATGACATGTTCAATGGGTTGCTTCCTCATATATAATCCACCTGCAACATCATTCAATTTCCAAAATCACTATTTACACAATTACTCGAACAGATCCTTATTAGGCTATTAGAGATGAATGTTCAATTACACGATTTTCAATATACCTGACCTTTGGCGACTTCTATAAGTCTAGCCCCGGAGGCGACAACGTTGCCGCAGTGAATATCTCGGTTAGCTTGTTTTAAATAGCTACTGTAAACAACGAGAAGAAAGGATAAAGCAGTTGCATGCTGCAAATTACTTCCTCCAGGTTTGAACAGAAGCCCACCTGACATTATTTTTCACAAAAACCAATAGCAACAACTTAGGACTTAAAATCGAATATGCATGATAAATTAAGTCTTAGAGCTGCAGGTTACAAAAGAAGTAAGAATGAAGACAAATAAGCTAAGGAAACTAGCTGGCCAATAGAAGACTGATTTTTTAGCAGATTCAGGCAACAGAGAGCACACAAACTTGTCGGCGTTCAAAATGAAGGGACTAGAATCGGATGCAACAGTCTTAATAAACTGCAATAGATCGAGATGAAGTGTTTTTAAGATTGAGCAAGAGGTGTTCCGCGTATAGGGAATTGAAAGTTGAAATACTTACCCCGGAAATAAGCACATTAATGCCACCATTCTTGTTGTTCCATCCAAATTCAGCGAAGTTACCACAACGAGTTAAGCCATCATCTGCATTTATTCTTACAGAATTTTCCAGGTTGTGGATGTTCCCCACAACATAGCTCCAGTAATTAAGTGCCTTAGTTGCCCTGTATAACCATGCCGCTCCCCAGAGCAATTCATCCTATAAGACATAATTATCACTGCCAAATTGTAGCCTTCATAGTACAGTCTTCTTATATATGGCATCTAATTAAAGCTATAATGCATGATGAACAATAGTTTATAAGCTTAATTTCCACATCATACCTCATATCCACTAAAATCACAGTAAAAGGGACGGAGCCGTTTTCCAAGACCATCATTGTAAGATCCCCGGTTCCTATCGGCAAATCCGAAAACCTATTCCAAGCACAAAATAATTGTAATTCTTCTGGACCCAAAAAAAAACATTTTTACCCAAAATTGGTAAATTTTAGTTTCACATACCGTTTTAGCTCTATTGAGAAGCCCAGCAGAATATCCAAGGTCAATGGATCAAAACACAATGGAAGAGGCCGCGAGAGTAGCTGCTATCTCAGCAGAAACTTCTGAACCTGGAAATTCTTTGCTAACAGCAAATGGTGTTCTGGCGGTGTCCATGTCTTCAGGTCTCTCCCAGCAATCGTGGTCGCCGTCAGGGTCACCCACTTGAACATAAACAAAGCCGGGAACGCTCGTGGCTTTTAGCAAGTAATCAGTTGCCCATCGAATAGCATCTAATGCACGCTGCAAATCTGAGCCCATGGATTTTCCAAACTCTGACACACTCCACGCCAGCATGGTGGTTGAGAGTGCCAGTGGAAAATTGAACTTAACATTGTCACCGGCGTCGTAGTATCCACCAGTCAAATCAAACCTGAGGGTAATATTGAATTAGCTGGCCAATTTTGTTAGCTTGGGATGATGAAAATTAGCTAAGAAGCATGCATGTTCCTGATTTCTTGAAAAGTATCCCACAATTTTCTTACGAGCTCTGGAAACAGTTCAAACTAAGTCAAGAGATAATTTCGGGGTGTAACAAATTAATAATAAATCCATGTGTTTTTATTGTGTAAAATTAAAGGAGCATTTCTATTATATCGAGCATGAGCTCGACAATGTCTTCCAAGCTGGCATTATTGAAACTCTCACTTTCAATGGAAAACCAAAGAGATACAAAGTTAGGTAGCCCTGCACGTCTCAAATATGATTGAACCACAAGCACGAAGAGCAGGATTGCCTCCCACGTTTTATCCAACAAGCATAGTACCTTAATGCTATTGATCGGTGTTGAGGACCTTAGGAGGCAAAGGGAGCGTGAGAGAATGCGCGCAAGGCGCCAGGCAGCAAGAGAGGCAGCAACCAACCAGCAAGTGCGCACAAGCAGCATGCACGCAGCAAGCAATGAAGCACGGTCAGGTTCTGACTCAGTCCTAATCAATGGCGAAAAGGAAAGCCAAGGAAAATTCCAGCAGCAGCAGGAAACGCATGATGAATTCCAGTAATAATAGGATAGTTGCGACAAGAAGAATTCTAAGGGAAGAAGGATAATTATTGAGAGTCCTAGTCCTAGAATGATAAGTCAAGAGGAAGTCCAGCTGCTGTAGAAAACAAGATAAAGTAGGAATTCAAGAAAGACCAAGAATCCTAGTAGGATTAGGACACAAAGAATAAGGTCTATCTTGATAATGTTTTATTCGACTTAGAAAAGCTTGTTGACTTAGGAAAACATATCCTAAGTGGATAAGGAACCTAAGTACTAGTTAAATTAGGATAAGGCTGTCTTAGGACTATAAATACAGTCCATTATTTGTGAGGAGCTCATAAGCTACGAATTTTGTTATTTTTCATTCAATAATCAAGAATCAAGGTTAACATTCTTGCTTACTTTCTTATTTATATTTCGGTTATCTTTTAAGAGTTGTCTTGAGATAACTTGGGCTTAAGTTAAGGTTAAGAGTTGTCTTCCTTGCTTAAGAGCTAAGGTTGAAAGTTAAGAGTTGTCTTCTTCAACCAAGGCAAGTTGTGATAGGTTTAAGAGTTGTCTTGCCTATCCAACATATCTTTATATATATTAGTTAACCCGAAGGACAGCTTAGGGGATATAAAATAAGAAAGGAACTCAAGAATCAAATGGGGCAGTAAGTTAAGAAGGATTTTAGTAGGTGTGTTGACCCCTAAGGTGTAGAAAAGTTGGGAAAAAAAATCGGGACCCCAACAAATTGGTGCTTTTGTTGAGAGATCAGCACAACCACCAGTTGAAAGAAGCACAATCACCCTACAAATTAGTGCTCTAGTTGAGACAGCAGCAGAAACACCATCCAGTTATGAGGACAGTAAGGTCACCATGTCATCTTGGCAGCATTCACCTTCACTACAGCAGCGAACTAAGGAGGACTTTGGAAGAATTCTGACCTTAGAGAGGAATCGACGCTTACTTAATGACCAGATAAGTGATATCAAACATCAATTATCTTCTATCATCCATTCTCTTGAGCAATTGAAGAGAGACACACCACGAGTGGCTGGAAAACAAGTCAAAACTGAGAAAACCAAGAGCAGCATATTGCCACAGAAACCTAGAAGGCTGCATTCGGAGGATGATTTTCACCATGAGCAACTCACCGAATTTGCACCAGCCCCATGACCCCTATGATGAATACAGCGACGATGAGGTCTTGGATCGAAGGCCAGCAGTGTGGCAGCCAAAGAGAATGCAGAGTTGTCATGAGGTAGAACGTTGGCAGACAAATAGGAGAGAGGAATGGAAACACTATGACAGCCCAAGCCACTACATTAAGCCTAAGGTAAAAATCAAATTCCCAACCTTTGAGAAAGGGGATCCAACCCAATGGATCTCCAAGGCTGAGTTCTATTCTGAGAAACAAGGTGTTGAGAGGGGTGAAAGGGTTGATTTTGCATTCTGTCACCTATGCGGGAGAGCCAACCAATGGTGGCGTCAACTTAAGGCTACCTATGGCCGAGAAGGTAGAAGGATTGGCTAGAAAAAGGTTCACACAAGAATTGATGGATAGATTCGGCTCCTCCAGCATCACCAAATTTGCTCCGAGTTTGATGGGAATCAAGTATTTCCTTCATCAAATTCTAAGAGTACTGTACCAGTTCAGAACTTAGAATTCTCATCTCTGCCTCCTGAGATGCCAATCTGGAGAACAAGCGAAGGGGTTTCATCACCAACAATTCCAGTTGATGGCAATAGAGGAAAAGAATTATGCACAGGAAGATGCATATGCACTTCAGATGATTGTGACGCTAAGGACACAAGTGTTCCAGGACAGGACTTGGTGTGCTCGAATGCCAAGATAAAGATGCAGATGTCTTGTGATGAGTCGAATAATGCATCTGCCAAACATTCTGATTCATCTATTCATATCAAAGGACTTGTTGATCTTTTACAGACAAATTTATAAGCTGCAAGAGATCAGACCTTTAGACCATTCATTGGTCAAACTGCAGCGGAAAATATGCTTAGCATACAACATGCTTTACAAGGCACAAATATTGATCAAAAGCCATCATCTGCACTTGTTTTAGACCCTCAATTCCCTGGACAGAATGAGGATTATTTGGGTTGCAGCTTGAACACTGAAGATCTAGACATTCCATGCAACAGGTCAGGTGTTCTGGACAGCAACCCCATTGCCAGCACAAATGCCCAAAGCCGCATGGACAACGAGGAGGAAGTAGAATCAGAACACTCCCTAGATCATGCGGAAGAAGATGAAATCAATTTGCATGCAGTAGGAGCAACCACCAAGCCTACTGCCATGAGGTTATTCGCAACCATTAATGGAAAAAACATTTTGGTGTTGATAGATAGTGGAGCTACTTATAACTTTATCAACACAAAATTGGTCAAAACACTCCAGCTATGTTCGAAAAAGATTGCACCCTTTAGTGATAAGAGTGGCAAGCGAGCAAAAGCTCAAGTGTGCACAAGTTATCAAGGCAGTAGCTATGCAGATTCAAGGAGTCAAGATAGAGGCAGAACTGCATGTGTTAGCCTTGGTAGGCTCTTGATGTGGTTTTAGGCAATGCTTGGCTTAAAACCATAGGCAAGATAATGTTCAACTACGAATCCATGGCCATGCACTTCCAATGGAAGGGAAAGGATCTGCACATGGCAGGCATCCACCACCAATGCAGCGCATCATTGTGAGGTAAGTACCCTTGAACGATTATACAGAAAAAGGGCACAATGTTTTGCAATTCTATTGAACACAAAAGAGGAAAACATAGTCTGAACATCTTACACACGAAGACATACCAAGAGGAGTAAGGGATCTTTTGGAGCAATTCGGAGATGTCTTAGGAGAGCCACAAGGACTACCACCCTCAAGACATTACGACCATGCCATCCCATTAATCGACAAAACCAAAAGCGATTAATGTAGCACCTTATCGGTATGCACACTTCCAAAAGAACGAGATCGAAAGACAAGTGAAGGAGATGCTACAACAAACAACTGTCAAAGATCGTTCTCTGATCCCAACAATTGATGATATGCTGGATGAGTTACATGGAGCAAAGCTGTTCACCAAGCTAGATCTCAAGGCGGATATCATCAAATATGCATGAAAGAAGAGGACGTGCAGAAGACAGCATTTTCGGACTCATAGTGGACACTACGAGTACCTAGTCATGCCTTTCGACTATGCAATGCACCCTCCACCTTTCAAGCAGCCATGAACGACATCTTCAAACCTTACTTTGCGCAGGTTTGTTTTAGTTTTCTTTGATGACATTTTGGTCTATTCTAGGAACCATGATGATCACATAGAACACTTAGCAAAAGTGCTAGAAGTGTTAAGAAGAAATCGTTTTGTCATCAAGCCATCCAAGTGCACATTCATGCAAGAGGAGCTTGAATACCTCGGTCACATCATATCCGAAGATGGAGTGAAGGTAGACCAATCGAAAAATAGGAGCCATGCAAACATGGCCAACTCCAAAGAATGTCACAGAACTTAGAGGATTTCTAGGTTTGACAGGCTACTATCGCCGATTTGTTCACAAATACGTGCCATAGCAAAACCACTAACGGATTTGCTAAAGAAGGACGGATTCCTATGGACAGAGAAGAGTGAAGACGCATTCAAGTTGTTGAAGCAAGCTATGTGTGAGACCCCAGTGTTAGCACTGCCTGACTTCAACCAAACTTTCGAGCTTCACACTGACGCATGTCAAGATGGAATAGGTGCTGTCCTGAGTCAAGCGGAAGACCTATTGCATACATGAGCAGAGTCTTAGGGCCCATGAAAAAAGGAATGGTCAGTATACGCCAAGGAGATGTTAGCCATCATCCATGCAGTCAAGGTATGGCAACCTTACCTTCTTGGGAGGAAATTCCTGATCATTACAGATCAACAACCCTTGAGAAGCCTCATGGAGCAGAAAATTACCACCCCAGAGCAGCAAAAGTTCCTTGTCAAATTGCTGGGTTACGAGTATGAAATAATCTACAAACCAGGCAAGGAAAATAAAGTGGCAGATGCATTGTCTAGAAGCAATGGAGGTCAAGCGCTTTGGACAGCATATGAGCCTAATGATGCATGCCTCACTGCCATTAGCAGAGCGGAGTGGAATGTATGGACAGAAATCAAGGAGGCACTAGAAATTGACCCGCAAAGCCAAGAGCTCACTGAGAAGATCAAGAATTTTGACCCTAAGGTTAGTAAATTCACCCTAAAGAATGGATATATTTGGCACAAGCAGTAGGTATATGTACCAAACATACCAGGACTAAGAGGAAAGATCTTGAATCACTTCCACAACTCACGGGAAGGAGGACATTCAGGATGGTTTCGTACTTACATGACGAATTAAGTTATTCTTTTGGTGGGAAGGACTTAAAGCTGAGATCAAAAAGCTAGTCCGAGAATGTGATGTGTGTCAGTGCACCAAACCAGAAGGCGGCAAGATAAAGGGGTTATTACAACCTTTGCCAATACCAGAACAAGTTTGGGAAGATTTGACAATGGACTTCATCACGAGAATGCCGAACAGCAAGGGTTATATGGTGATATTAACCGTAGTGGACAGACTCAGCAAGAGTGCACACTTTGTGCCACTCAAGCAACCCTACACGGCAAAAGAAGTAGCCCAAGAGTTCATCAAGAACGTGGTAAGACTTCATGGCATACCACGAACAATGCTGTCTGATAGAGACACTGTCTTTATGAGCAAATTCTGGAAAGAGCTCTTCACACAGCTCGGCAGCAACTTGGTCGCCTCATCCGCCTTTCATCCACAAACAGATGGACAAAGTGAGGTAACCAATCGAACTCTAGAACAGTATTTAAGATGTTTTTGCCATGATCAGCAAAACAATTGGGAGGAGTACATACCATGGGCAGAACTGTGGTATAATACTACCTATCATGCAGCAATCAAGATGTCACCTTATCAAGCAGTATATGGAAGACTACCCCCGGGAATGTCAAGTTACAACATGGGGAACAGCCACATACACGAAGTAGATATCGCACTTCAATCAAGAGATGAGGTCCTGAAGAAACTCAAGCATGAGCTTGAGAAGGCAAGGGACCGAATGAAGAAACAAGCGGATAAAAAGAGGAAGGAAGTGGAATTTGAGGTAGGTGACTATGTCTATCTTAAGATCCACCCTAGGAGGAAAATCAAGGCTAGAAAGTCAACTACAGCGAAGCTGGCTAGGAAGTACTTTGGACCATATGAAGTGATAAAGCGAATTGGAGCAGTAGCTTATCGCCTAAGACTACCATTAAACTCCAAATTGCATCCCAGTGTTTCACATTTCATTATTGAGAAAAAGGATAGGAGATCTGAGACAAGTGAATAAGGGACTGCCCAACGTTTTCAAAGAAGATCACCTGGGGCAACACCCAAAGGAAGCATTGGAATTTTGCATAGTAAGTTATGAGCACAATAGAAGGCCAGTATGGAGAGTACTCATATGGTGGAGTCATTTGCCCAAGGATGAAGCAACATGGGAAGACTATAACGATATCCAGCAACGTTTCCCTAATTTCCACCTTGAGGACAAGGTGAGTCTCCAAGAAAGGGGGATTGTTGAGGACCTTAGGAGTTAAAGGGAGCGTAAGAGAATGCGCGCAAGGCGCCAGGCAGCAAGAGAGGCAGCAACCAACCAGCAAGTGCGCACAAGCAGTATGCACGCAGCAAGCAATGAAGCACGGTCAGGTTCTGACTCAGTCCTAATCAATGGCGGAAAGGAAAGCCAAGGAGAATTCCAGCAGCAGCAGAAACGCATGATGAATTCCAGTAACAATAGGATAGTTGCGACAAGAAGAATTCTAAGGGCAGAAGGATAATTATTGAGAGTCCTAGTCCTAGAAGGATAAGTCAAGAGGAAGTCCAGCTGCTGTAGAAAACAAGATAAAGTAGGAATTCTAGTCTAAGTAGGAATTCAAGAAAGACCAAGAATCCTAGTAGGATTAGGACACAAAGGATAAGGTCTATCTTGATAATGTTTTATTTGACTTAGAAAAGCTTGTTGACTTAGGAAAACATATCCTAAGTGGATAAGGAACCTAAGTACTAGTTAAATTAGGATGAGGCTGTCTTAGGACTATAAATACAGCCCATTATTTGTGAGGAGCTCATAAGCTACGAATTTTGTTATTTTCTCATTCATAATCAAGAATCAAGGTTAGCATTCTTGCTTACTTTCTTATTTATATTTCGGTTATCTTTTAAGAGTTGTCTTGAGATAACTTGGGCTTAAGTTAAGGTTAAGAGTTGTCTTCCTTGCTTAAGAGCTAAGGTTGAAGTTAAGAGTTGTCTTCTTCAACCAAGGCAAGTTGTGATAGGTTTAAGAGTTGTCTTGCCTATCCAACATATCTTTATATATATTAGTTAACCCGAAGATAGCTTAGGGGATATAAAATAAGAAAGGAACTCAAGAATCAAACGGGACAATAAGTTAGGAAGGATTTTAGCAGGCGTGCTGACCCCTAAGGTGTAGAAAAGTTGGGGAAAAAATCGGGACCCCAACAATCGGACACTTATTTTTTTCTTCTCATGATTTTATGTTTTATGTTTCACGAGCATAAACCATACAGAGAGTACATATGTTAAAATAACAGCATCTATTATTACTACTAGCATCGACTAGTATATGTAGGAGACTCAAGTTGGCCTGAGAGACATATCACTGCGGCTACATGTGACATGTCTGTACTATTTTGCTAACATGTATAAGCCAAATATATGTTTGTCATATATTAGACAGTGGATTACATGGAGACTTACACCAATCTGAAAGCCATCTTGTGTGGAAGAATCCTTCCTCCAATTCATCCTTTGATTAGGAGGCAATTTTCCAGGCCTTTGTCCTTCAAAGAACAAACTACTCTTCGATAATGCATCACCATAATCATGTGACGACACTATCACCACCATTGCCATCAATCCAACTTTAAACGTCACTGCTCACTTTGATAAG